>PVJC01015670.1:0-34726 GCA_004026665.1 Murina feae | reverse complement strand
GGGGTGGGAATTGGGAGGAGGGGAGCTATGGGGGAAAAAAGAGGAACAACTGTAATAATCTGAACAATAAAAATAAATTTAAAAAAAAAAAATTCTAGAAATTAAAAAAAAAAAAATGTCCCAGGTAATTTTTATACACACTAAAGTCTAAGAATCAGTCTCGAACCCAGTTGAGGGCATCCCAGAAGGACACCAGGGACCTTTAAGTAAATCCAAAGGCCCTTTTCAGATTAATCTTCCTAAAGCACAACAGGGACCCAGCTGTCCTTACCTCACACTGTTCCCCTCCGTGGGAGTTCCTGAATAAGTTCCAGTTTGCCGCCTCTCTGACTTGCTTATACTATGCCTTCACCTAGAATGCCTGATCTCCAGCTTCTGCCTGAGCAACGCCAGTCAGGCTTTAAGGCTAATACTTTCTTCCAATAAGCTTTTCCTACACTTTCAACCACTGTATCTTGCACTCAGAACTGCCACAGCACTCTTACGATACTTCTAATCATTTGTGTACCATTCTCTCCTTGTTCCAGATACCTTGAGCCCTCAGGTTTTACCAGTATCTTTCTATGTCTGAAAATTTTAATATTACAGAATTCAAGCAATTCATTTTAGTTATTCTATGTAATTCAAGTCTAAACAATTCACTTACCAACTAACCACACCTTTAAGAGCTGAAGGAACTACGAGTAAGTGCAAGTTTAATGCTCATTATACAATGAGTGGCCATATTATTATGACCACCTGACGTCTGCAGGCAAATTAGCTATAATTTCCCATTGGAGTTGCTAGAGGGCCAGATCATTATAAACGTCTGAATAGCACAACCTAAGTATTGTTGCTGATCAAGTTCATCCTATTATGTTGATGGTGTATTCCAGTGGAGATGGCTTCTTCCAACAAGACAATGCGCCATGCCACGGTGCTCGTATTGTGCAGGAGTGGTTTCAAGAACATGAGGGAGCCTTTACCTTGCTTAGGTGGGCCCCACAATCACTAGATCTCAATCCAACTGAGCATTTGTGGGACGAAGTTAAAAGAGCCAGCAGGCAGCTGGTTCCACAACCATCAAATCTCACAGAACTGGACAGTGCTATTCATCAGGCATGGTGTCAGATTCCTCGCATCACCTTTCAACATCTCGTGGAGCCAATGCCAAGAAGAATTGCCACAGTACTGAAGGCAAAAGATGACCCAACCAAATACTGATGGGGCGGTCATAATAATTTGGCCGGTCATAATAATCTGGCCACTCAGTGTATAATCAAATGTATTCTTACTGCAACAGCCAACTTACATGGCAGCACCTTGCAACCAGGGAAATTCTTGCCACTTGAGCAGCTGTGTTCCACTCCAGCTTACCTTGCTCATGCTCCAGTAGCTGCAGAGCGTCAGCCCCATTACTCCCCGAAGGTCCTGCTCCCAGTTCCGACACAGACTCTCCTTCCAGGTCAAGAGAGGACACTGAGTTGGAGCGATTGGAAGGACCTAGAGAAATGTTTCTACTGTAAGTGAGCCATCATTGCAATTTTTCATGCCTTGATAAGCACTAAAGATAAAGACTAAAATGCTTTTAATGCTGCTTTTATACCTTAAATATATATATGCCCTTTAAGCTAATATTTCTGCCTCTAGAGAATTATCCTAAGGGACAGTTCAAAAACTCATCTAAGGCTGCCTGTTTCAGGGCTTCTTATAAGTGGAAAGCAGAACCAATCTACATCTTTAATCATAGAGGAATGTTTAAATAAACTATGAAAGAAAGCAGCCATTAAACACCATGTTATTTAAGAATGTTAAATCAGCCCTAGCCGGTTTGGCTCAGTGGATAGAGTGTTGGCCTGCGGACTGAAGGGACCCAGGTTCGATTCCGGCCAAGGGCACATGCCTGGGTTGTGGGCTTGATCCCCAGTAGGGGGCATGCAGGAGGCAGCCAATCAATGCTTCTCATCATTGATGCTTCTAGCTCTCTATCCCTCTCCCTTCCTCTCTAAAATCAGTAAAGAAATACTTTTAAAAAAAGAATGTTAAATCACCAAGGGAAACGTTACTGTTATATTGCTAAACAAAAAAGGTTACAAAACAGCACAATCTTGATCTTGCTACAATTGAACTAAAATGTTAACTGATATTAACAGAATGATGAGATTACAATGATTCCATTTCTTTTCAGCATTTTCTAGAATGAAACCGTTACTTACGTTTTGAAAAATTAAAGGAAAGAAAAAGTTACTAAATTTTATGCTTATTTTAAAATGTTAGTGAAGTTGAACTTATTCATTAAAAAAGTTGCTCTTGCACTGGCCGGTTTTCTCAGTGGTTAGAGTGTTGGCTCCCAAGACTGAAGGATCTCAGATTGATTCCAGTCAGGGGCACCGCCTCGGTTGCAGGCTTGATCCAGGTTCAAGCTCTGGGCCCCGGTTGGGGTGCATGCAGGAGGCAATCAATGGATGCTTCTCTCTCTGGTTCTCTCCCTCCCTTCCACTCTTTCTAAAAATCAATTGGGGTGGGGGGAGAATTAACAAAAAAACAAAAAGTTGATCCTAGCATATGGAATGACATAGTCTTACTTCCTAATCTTGCCTTTAGATTTCTTTTTTATTCCTATTTTCATTTTATCTTACTGCTTCATAAAAGGTGTGAGTGTGTGAATATGCAGAACGTTATAAGTACACACAACATCCTGAAACACTAGTGAGTCCATTCTTTTCCATGTAGACATGCATCGCATCCCTCTAAAGGAGCTCTACTCGCTTTGGTATATATCAGCGTTAGAGAAACAAATCTTGGTATTATTCAAGTCTCAGTGAAGACTCAGACCTTCTCCATTTTTTATGGCCATGAGTCTCTTGCAATCTTTTTCTAACAATTTTTTTTCTTGCAATCTTAATTTTATTCAATAAAGAATCTTATAGCCAACTGCTCAAGATCATTAGAGGAAAACTTCATTGGTCTCCTCAGTCAGGGGCACCGATGGTATAATTATAATTTATAAGGCTCCTTTAAAGAACACAAAACAAAACATTACTTGAATCACACAACTCCTTGAATGAAGTAACCCTTCACCTTCAGATATTCCTTCCAGATTATCACTGCAGAGGGAAAAGCGCAAGGTTTTATCAGGTTTACCGTGGAGTTTGTTTTCATCAACAGGGACATCTCCTTGTCCTCCATCCGAAAGTTGCATGTTTAGGACCTAAAAAATAAAATGCCATTGGTTTGTCACAACAGAAAGAAAACAAACTACAGTAAATGCATATTTAAGTTATTTTTAACCTTAAATTATTTTCTTACTTAAAACCAAACTACAAGGTCCTGATCAAGCTTTAAGTGCCGCTAGAAGAAAAGTGTAAGTATCAGTGAGAAGAACTGAACCTTTGCCCTGCCATCACCCTACGGTGCCAGAGTGTGAACCGGCCTAGAGAGTAGCATGAATTAACTGGACAAAGGGATCATTTCCCGGCGTAGGAATACAAAAGGCTGCCACTGACCCGGGGGTTGGGGACAGGTGACATGGTAAGGTAAACGCACAGAACTCGCCGAGTGACATTCAGCTGTTCGTTTTTTTCCTTATTAAGCATTCCCATGGTTGTTATGTTTTTTATTACATTCCAGGCTTCCTAAAACGTTGATGCTGACAGTTTTTGTAGCTCATTCTTTTTGTGTGTGTGTATGGGGACAGAGTTTGGGACTTTGACAGTTCTCTTTCCTGTGAGTGATGTCACAATTCCAAACAGAGCCAACGACCATCATCACTTTAACAATCCTGTAACTGCTCCCTTATTCCCAGGCCAGGACTACTTTTCTTGAATAGTAAGCACTCACTTTTGAATGTAAGACGTTGGTTTTTGTTTGTTTGTCGTTTTTTGGGGGGGGGGGGGGGGAGTCACAATATATGAGGAGGGGCTTCTATCTTTAGAGAGGCAAGATTTCTTTCCCTTTGCCCCTGCCCCAAGCTCTTGTTCATAAACATCTTAAAAATGATTCCCATACACCGAATCCCATTTCTTCAAAATATTTTACACTTTTTGTTTTTTTCCATAGTTATCTCTCCCATTTCTTCCTAATTGGCCAAAGGAAAGAAAGTATTTCTAAAGAATGTTTGGCTCTTTAAAGCAGGAATACCACTGGAATCATAAGATAGAAAATAAACATAAATCATTTCCTACAAGTCACTGGAAAAGTCTCTTCAATTTCCATACCACCATTTCCTGGCTCCCTGGCTCTTTGGCTATCAGGAAACTTCCTTTAGGTGCGGCCTGGCCACCGACTACAGTGCCATAAACGCACCAACATGCAGGGCCTCCAGCACTGTGCACAGGAAGGTTAGCACTAGATGGTGTGTCCTGGTAGGCCCAATGACGATAATGAAAAATATTCATTTATCGCACAGTGACTGAGAAGCAAGGGGCCACTGATTAGAATAGAATCCACATTTCTCAACATTGGTGGCTGTAAATTACATGTAACAATATGTGCACACCTCATTTTCTGACATCATCCCTGGAGTAAGCTGGGGACCTGTCCCTAAAGAAATGACCAGCACTTCCTCAGGTTGCACCTCCGGGATGGTTTCTTGAGATGATCCTTCATGGTCCATATGTAAGTCCATTAGCACATTGGTGCGGCTTCTGCTCCGAGTTGCTAATAAAAAAAAATTTAAATTAGCCAATTTAGAGAAAAAGATAAAATGAAGAAAATGGCACACAAAATACGAAAATATTTTTTCTTAATATAGAACATTGGCATATGCACACACACAAAAGGAATGGTGAAAATATGAATAAGGAAAAACCCCTGTATCTTCCCAGTTACTCTATTGATGACTAATACTTATTCTCCTTTAAAACTGATCATCAGAAACAATGACCGTGTTCACCTGAGGGAGTGACACACAGAAGACCACACCTGCAGAACAGCGAGCATGTTCCCATCCATGTAAGACATGGGAATACAAGAAAAGCATTACCTACCTTATTTCTTATCTGTTCAAGACACTTTCAATTATTTCTCCTATAAAATGATTTAACTGCCACAGGTCTCCCATAGTAATAACTCAAAAGCATTAGAAAATTTCATATAGAAATCTGATAGCCATATAAAGTAATGTACATTAGTAATTAATTAGGTAACTATTAAAAAATCAGAATCCGTTTTTGAAAACACACTGTTTTCCTGAAATGTATTAACCTCTTTCCAAAGATAGAGGAGTGATTCCTTTATGTTTGAAGTTTCCTTTCTGCTTACTGGAAACATTCTAAATTAATACAAAATCTAATTATTTGGGGGTGTTTTCCCCTACTTAATACTTTTACCTAAAATAATCCATCCTATAGAACTTACAAGAACTTCAAAAAGATTGGGGTAGTTGATAATAATTTCTCTGTGAGTTTTAGTCTTCTGTGATAAGTTTCTATTTTCTTTCAGAGGTCAATAAAATTCAATGCAACCAGAAGACTAATTAGAAAGTCTACTTCAGTGCAAAATAATTAAAAGTATAAACACAAAGCAAAGAACTTTATAGTAACAAGTCTTTCAACTTCACTTTGAGGGAAAACTGACCTACTGAAAGACAGAAATATAGACAATCATCTTCTCTCCACAATGCTTTTGATGTGATTAATCACTCTTACTTTCAAAATTTTAGGGCACACGTCAAAAGTCGGGTTCCTCTCACTATCTTTTACTGAACTGTAAACTTAAATTCAGCTTCATGAACTTCATGAATATTAAGTAACAAACTTCATAATTTATAAAAATGCAAGTGACCAAAATTCATGTAACACAAAACAAAAGCAACATGCACATGGAGCACACGTTCATAAATTACTTCTTAAATAAAAGCTACACAAGAAGAGTAAGAACAGCCTATTACCCACCAAACGGGGTCACTAGAGTAATGTGAGCTGTAAGATTGGTGGCTGAGGAATCCCAGGCAGTGATGGCTGCTAACTGATGTCCTGGGTTGCGAAAGCATTAAACAGAAAGAAAATCAGCCCTCTGAATAATGGTCACATTTTAAAAAATATGAAATAAATTCAATGACCATGTCACATAACTATACAAAATACTACCGGAAAAACTGAAATTTACTTTTTATTCTACCCATATTTCATAATACTTGTGGAAGTTATGAAGTAGAACTAATGAATAGCAGTGAATATGGAGAAAAAATATCTAATATACCAAAACTCACTCATTTCTTCATGCTAAAATAGTAAAAACAGCCTATAACATTAAAAATCATTGAGTGTCAAACTTTTTTTTCCTATTTTTAATTCTGAAAATTTACATTTTGGAATGATGAAAGCCAAACACTTGAAGAATATGATGTCATATTCCTGTTGATATTATTCCATATTATAGTAAATGTAAGGTAGACTAATTTTAAGAAACTGATAGTTCTTAACATATCAGCTCATTAACTACAGTAACTATAGCTGAGCTCCTCATTATCATGAAAAAAAAAAATGGTCCTAAACTACTGCATTCCCTCAGCCTAAACACTCTTTCCCTGTCTAGTTTACTTTGTGTAACACCCTTTTGTCCTTCAAGGGAAAGTGCAGGCTTCGCCTGCTCCAGGGTCACTTTCTCGAGGTATCCAGTAATCCTCTGTGCTCATCTCCATCAAACACAGCACACTGACGGGCAATGGTCTCTTTCTGTTTTCCCCAACTAGACTAGGGCAGCTAACTTAAAGTATGGACATGTCCCAAGGTCTTTATATCCTCAGTGTCTAACACATTGCCCTACTGGCAGGACAGTGATTTATAATACCCACTCTTTTAGTGGATTTTTTACATGGAGATTAAATGAAACACATTTATAAAGTGCTTACCCAGTGTCTGGTACACAATATATGCTCAATGAAATTTTTGGTGCATATCTATAGATAATAGATGTTCACTAAGTGAATAAAATGTAAGCCTAATTCTTAAATAAATGAATAAATAAAATAGGACTCTTGCTTTATTTTATTAAAAAAGACTGCTCAGCCCTGACTGGTTTGGCTCAGTGGGTAGAGCGTCAGCCTGTGGACTGAAAGGTCCCAGGTTTAATTCTGGTCAAGGGCATGTACCTTGGTTGTGGGCACATCCCCAGTAGGAGGTGTGCAAGAGGCAGCTGATTGATGTTTCTCTCCCATCGATGTTTCTAACTCTCTATCCCTCTCCCTTCCTCTCTGTAAAAAAAATCAATAAAATATATTTTTAAAAAAAGATTGCTCAGCTGATAAAAGACAGATTATTATTACTTTTTAAATATATTTTTATTGATTTCAGAGAGGAAGGGAGAGGGAGAGAGAGAGAAACATCAATAATGAGAATCATTGATCAGCTGCCTCCTACTCGCCCCCTACTGAGGATCAAGCCCATAGCCTGGGCATGTGCCCTTGACCAGAATTGAATCTGGGACCCTTTAGTCCGCAGGCCGACCCTCTATCCACTGAGCCAAACCAGCTAGGGCAAGATTGACTATTAATAACAATAATGAATAAAATAGTACCTATGTAGTTTCAACTTTACTGATAGAAACTTCTAATATTATTTTATTATATTATTCAGAACTTGTAGAAAGGACGGGCTACATAATTCAAATAATGACTGGTTGTAACAACTGACACTTTCAAAATTTTCCAAGACAAGACACTAAAATACAAAGCATACCATATGTGGCATGATTTCAATTAATTATGAAAAGTACATCTAGATAAAGCAAAAGCCTACTGCTAAACCTTAATTAATCTAATGCAATTGTAAAATACTGAATTACTATCAGTAAACATGGAGAAAAATGTTTCCAAATTATTTAAAACTATATTTCGAAACACTGAGCAATAACAAAAGCTAACCAAGCAGTATTAAATGTAAGGCAAAGCCCAATATGAGAAAGTCTCTTTACCTATAGGCAATCGATTCTTTTTATTTGCTGGAGTGGTTGCCGGAGACAACTGAGGAGTATTGTAGGGAGTCATTTCCAAACTGCTGCTTTTCCCTGGCTTTGCCTGGGGTAGGTTTGCCAATAAATTGTCAAGAGCCATTCTATCTTCTCTCAGTTGGTCTCCAGACATCACACTCTTCATAAAATTCACCTGGCAAAAATAAAAGGACATTAGCTACTGAAATCAATTTTTCATACACAACGTACTTCTGACACAATGTACTCATCTATGACTCGGCCCACGCTTAGATAAATGACTTCTGAGAAAATCCTATTAAAGAATAAAGCCATTACCAGAGTAATAAGCTGACTGTAGGTTATATAAACCACAGTTCTGCTCAGTCCTTCCAGGAGATTAACAGAGGACATTGGAGGGGTTTCCACTGCACGGCCCCCAATCACAACATCAAGGAAAGCAGCAACACAGCTCTGTTAAAACAGGAAAAGACCACCGTGAAAGACCTCCCCTATAAAATAAGGCAACAAAATTTCCGATTAAGGTGGACAGGCATGCAAAAAGTTCTTCTTAAAAATATTAAACCTAACCTTTAAAAAATTAAATTCTCTATGAATTAATACAGAATAATCTCCAAGATACTCTGGTACAAGAAACAAACATGATACAGAAGATTACACACTATTCACCATTTGTGAAAGGAAAAGATGGGTGATTGGGAAAATACATGAAGGAATTTGCTTATATACATGTAGAACTCTTGAAGCATACACAAAAGACATGTCAATAACCTTTTGGAGAGGAAATTAAGGCTAGTAATCAGAGGTGGAAGGGTATTTCACTGTATAACTTCTGAATTTTATAATAGGTTGAATGTAGCCTGCTCAAATATGATTAAAAATTTTTTATTTTAATAAATCTTTATTGTTCAGATTACAGTTGTTCCTCTTTTTTCCCCCCTCATAGCTCTCCTCCACCCAGTTCCCACCCCACCCTCTGCCTTTCATTAAAACTTTATTTAAATTGAGCAATACCATAAATACTAATTTATGAAATACACTTAAAATTATATAGTTATTATTTGATTTAGTGACAATTTTTAAAAATTAAACTTTCTAAAATAAAATAATCTTTTTAATTTTTTAATTTTTTATTGATTTCAGAGAGGGAGAGAGAAACATCAATGATGAGAATTATTGATTGGCTGCCTCCTGCAAACCCCCTACTGGGAATCGAGCCCAAAACCTGGGCATGTACCCTTAACTGGAATTGAACCTGAGACCTTTCAATCTGTAGGCCATCACTCTATCCATTGAGCCAAACCAACTAGGGCAAAAAATAAAATAATCTCTTTTTTTTAATATATTCTATTGATTTCTTACAGAGAGGAAGGGAGAGGGACAGAAAGCTAGAAACATCGATGAGAGAGAAGCATCGATCAGCTGCCTCCTGCACACCTCCTACTGGGGATGTGCCCGCAACCAAGGTACATGCCCTTGACCAGAATTGAACCTGGGACCCTTCAGTCCGCAGGCTGACGCTCTATCCAATGAGCCAAACCGGTCAGGGCAAAAAATAAAATAATCTTAATAGCTCTTTGGTTCTCATTACAATGGCATCTCCTCAACAAGTGAGAATTAGTCATCTTTAGTGACATTTTCCATTAAGTGCTGCTGATCCAACATTATGTGCACTATAGCTACACCAAGAGTCAATGAAAGACGAATTCATACAATACCTAAGGACGAGATTTAAGGAAGGGAAAGTTAGGTTTGCTAACACTTTGGCAGAATTTTCTATAAACAGTATTCCACACGACACAGTATTCACTCTTACTTTGTCGAATTTTCCAAGACTGCCCTTTGTCCGCGGGTCCCCCTCTTCAGAGCCAGTCATTGCTAACTGCTGCAACAAGCGGCCAACCTGCAACCCAGAGCAGCGGTGGGGAGACACGGGTTAGAGACGCCAAGTCCTCTCTCTATGAAAGCACGTCCGCTCCATGCTGCTGCATAATAATGCTCACACACCTGACCAGACATACAAACGGGCTCCCGCCTGTGTATCCTGTCAACACCAGGTTTTACTGTATTTAGAGCTATACAGAATAAGCAGAAGATTTTGCTTTAATTTTTCATTAACGTATTATATTGACATTAGGAAATAAAACACAATACCTTTGTTTCTGATGGTGTACTTTTCATATGCTCAGAAACTTTAAAATTAATTTGTCAAAGCTGACTCAAACTATTTCAAGTTACTGTTAAGTACTTTATATAGTTCATAAAGTACTCCAGGTAGATGCTTTATTTTCTAAATTTAAACGCAAATAATTTCTACAAAACATATGCTGTTTGGAAAGTAAACTTCACAGAGCGAGTTCCTTACTGCCAAAAGTGAACTGTTAACCCACTCTCTTTAAAGACACTTGGCTGAAAGTTAACATCATATAGCATCATCTTCTTAATATCTAGGACAATCTCCCCATTATTACTCATTTTGCAAATATGCGATTCCATCTCTGTTAGAATGACAAAAAGAAAAACTACAACTACATTATCATAAGAATAAATTTAGTATTTCACAGATGGAAACAAATTTTTAATTTTATTTCCGGGACTTCAATATAGTTAATTGCTCAATATCCTGATATGATAGAACTATCATAAAAAACTTATCATTTAAAAAACAAACCACTCATCCAAATATAGATTCTATTCCAAATAAACTCAGTCTTTCTTCTCCACAGTATTTCTGGGTGATAAGACATGATTAAAAGATTTGCTTAAGAAATAATAACATGATTTCAGTACTTCAAATAATTAGGGGGGAAAAGTGTTAATATGGGTCCAAAAATCCTCTTTCTGAGTTTCATATTTCAAACTTTGGAGACTTTAAAAGGTTGGTTAGTACATATACATAGCATGTCCAGTTCTTAGGGTAGCATCCTATAATCAAAAAAGTTAACATTTTAGCAGAAAAACATGAGTATTCATCAGCACTAAGTGGAATAACAAACAGTTATAAATGGCCTGTTAGATCAGGCTGGGTTTTGTTACCAAATGAAATAAAAAGATTGGGTTTTCAATCATTCGGGATTTTGAAATCATGGGAAGAGAAAATCGAATCATTCGCATGTACGAGGACTCCAGTTAAAAACTAACACAAAATGTTTTATGACAAGAATATTTTTAAATCCCAATATGACTGCTTTTACGTCGTACGAAGCAAATATTTAGGACAGTCTAAAGAAAGAGAATGGTAGGAATCTATGAATGGTAGTTGTCATCACATTTCCTGTTCCCACCCCCACTGCCTAATCAATTGATTTTAAATTGAATGCCATATAAATGATAACAAAAGCATACCTGCATCAGATTGAATCTTGCCACCTCATTAATAGGAGCGTCAGAAATTATTCCGTACTGTTCTGGATTGACAACTGCAGGGCAAATGAAGCAGGCCAACAGGAGATCAGTGCACATTGCCCTGACCTCCCCAACTTCCAGTCTATCTACACAGGAGAGGGTTTTGTACATCTGTGACACGATCCACCTCAAACTATGTGGAAAGCAGTATGTGTTCTGTTTGAGATAACCAATAAACTTGTTCACCAAAGTCACTAGTTTGGCCTCGTTGGAATCCACCATCTCTTGAACCTTTTGCCTGAATCTGTCTGAGCCTTTCTCTCCGAAGAGTTTTTCCTGTTGAGATGGGGAGAATCTCTCAATTAGTTTATTTGGATCTGTTTCCAGATGATCTTCATCTTCCACAAGCAGTTGCATGATTGGCTCATGTAAAGTAGCTGTGAGGAAAAGTTTGGCAGAAAACAGTCCTTCAGAAAAAAGTTTAAATAAGATGCTGAAGGCACAAGTTCCTCTCCTCAAAAGTCGCCTGGGGTTGTCACTTTCTTTAAGTTCAAATTCAATCAAGTATCTCAAAACCTGAAGGAGGTAGCTTTCATCTTCTTGCATAATGCAATTGCCATAGAGGGAGGTAAAAACTGTGTATATCACACTTTGTGTGTTCTCCTGATTAAGTTTCTCTCCAGCAACCAGAGAGGAGGCAATAAGACGAGGATTTTCCCTTAATCGACTCAAGAATTCTCCATAAGCAGTCTCCTGAAATCCCAATTGCTTATATCCATCAACAAACTGCGTATCTTCCAAAATCTTGGCATGCTGGCAACATTCAGCAGGGGAAGCTTCAGCACTAAAAAATGAGCGGACAAGCAAAACAATAAATTTAACAACAATAATGGTATCACACATATACTATATGAAACATGGGATGTGAGTTGGTTATAGTCCCAGCGAAACCACTCATTACTAAAATCTTTCAGACCATGAGCATCTGAATGTGTAAAGAAAGAAAGAAAGTAAAAAGTACAAACAAAAACAAATTCCTCATATGAAATCAGGCTCAATGAAAAGTACCAAGAAATAACCATTTTTCTGATTTCTTTCATCTACGGTTAGTCCGGCCTCATTTTGAACTTCACATAAATGGAATCGTACGGAGTCTGTACTCTTCTGCATCTGGCTTCTTTCCCCAACATTATGCTTCATTACCACTGTTCTTAGAGCTAAAAACTGCTTCTTTGAACAACAGAACATGAGGTATTAGCACAGTGAAAAACAAGGTTTCTAAAACTGAAAAGCAGATAAATAACAGCAAAACATGGCAATTTACATATTAAATTATGTTAGAAGAAAAGTAGAACAAAGATAACTTACTGTCTACCCTGATAAGATGTATATGTCTAAAGATACAAAATTAACTGGTGTGGCATAAAATACTAATGCTTAAGTTTTAATTCTCCATAACAGTGTTAAGTGACTTAAAAGAAACAAAATAAGCAGACTCACCTTAATGTTGCCTTAAACTATCTTAAAGCAAGCACTTCGTTGGAAATAGATGCATTTATTTACAGTTAGCAGTTAACACAGAACCATAATGATTTATAAAAGACCTCAAAATCTTTTATTTACCTGGTTATGATAAGTCGATCCAAATTGATTCTCTGTTGCTTAGCAATCCATGCTGTACGATACAACTTCTCCGCTGTCTTAAGTACGTCTGCATTAAGCCTCTGAATGAGCTGTTTCTCCGAGTTCACATATAAGCGTTCCTGCTTGAGGTGATGGGCCAGAGTATGAATATCTAACTTCACCATCTTCAAATGTGGAAAAGGTACAAGGCTGATCACTAAGACTAAAAAGACAAATTTTAAAATGTTATGTTACTAAAATTGTTTACCAAATCAAAAGGGATAGAATACATTAAGAATTAAGCTACATGCCCTGGCTGGTGTGGCTCGGTTGGTTGGGTGTCATCCTGTGCACCGAAAGGTTGCTGGTTGATTCCTGGTCAGGGCACAGGCCTGGGTTCCAGGCTCGCTCCCTGCAGGGGGCGGGGGGTGCAGGAGGCAGCTGATCTATGTTCCACTTTTACATCAATGTTTCTCTCTCTCCCTTTCCCGTCCTCTAAAAATCAATAAAAAAATCTTAAAACAAAAAGAATTAAACTCTATTTAGTGGCATGGTTAACTCTAATTTTAAAGCAATCATATATTTTATTACAGAAGCATTATGGGTTCAGTAAAAAAAAAAAAAATTGATAAATGCAGATAAGGAAAAGAAAAAAAAGCAAAGCTCCTAACAAGGCCACTGCTCAGAGATAACAACTGCAAAAACCTGTGTATATCCTTCAAGTCCAGTGTCTACTTACTAACACTGGCGTTTTCTAGACTGTTCTTCACACTGCATTCAATCACCATATTCTGTTGACTCTTCAAAATACATCTTAAATCTGACTACTTCTCACCACTCCATCATCATCTCTCACCTGAAGCTCCATAACCACTACTTCCTTACTGGTCTCCTGCTTCTTTCCTACTAGAGTCTGTTCTCTCCGTGGCGTAGAACAGTGCCTTTCAAACTCCGTCAGATCACTCTATTCCCTCCTAGGGAGTCTTCAAAGGCTCAGCATCTGCTGATCCTCTGTCTGGAAGGCTATTCCTCCTGACACCTTTGCAAGGTTACTGCATCAGGCCTTTACTTCATGCAGGCCCCTCTGCTCAATGTCTCTTTAAGAAGGCCTTTTCAGACAACTCTTTCCAAACCAGAAAATACCACTTCCTATTCCTTCTCCTGATCTTTGCTAAAGCTCTTGACCCATCCAGAATTCTATCACAGACACCCACTTGCATGCTCATCACGCTTAGGGCATGGCTCCCACCAGAAGGTACGGACCACCAGAGCCAGGCTTGTCCGTTTGTTCACTCATAGCTGTGATTTCAGGGCTGAGGAAAGGGCTTGGTTCACAGCAGGATCTGAATAAATATTTGCCAAAGGAATGAATGCTATCACACAATTCTTGTTTACCTAGTCGCTAAAATAGCACAGCTATTCTAAAGCATTATTATTTCAGCTATGCCCTTAAACCTAGAATGCCTGCCAGACCACAAATGCTTTATATCAACAACAGAAGTGCCTGTGGACCAGGGAGCAGAATACAACGCCATGTCCACACAGCAGGCAGTCATTAAGTTAGAAATAAACTTCTCATTAAGAATTAAGCACTATGATTGTATACTTGTAAGTTGCTATGAGAATAAAGCTTTAACGTTCTCACCATAACAACACAAGAAAATGATATTATGTGAGGTGAAGGATGTGTTGACTAAACCTTACTATGGTCAACATTTTACAATACATACTTGTATCACATTATATGTCTTAAATATACATTATATTTCAATTACATCTTAATAAAGCTGGGGGGAAAGTGGTCCCAGCCAATCAGATTCTTAAGTGCCCTTAATGGACCTATTTGGAATTGATTAAATACAATTTGTAGTGAATTTAGATTTGAAAAGAGAATACAATCTAGACCACAGAACTTTCAATGTGTTTAGAGAGCCAATGAAAATATAGCCATATATATAAAATACATATTTTGGTGCTAAGACAAAAGAGTTTAAACATTATAGTACCAGCTGAAAATATATTTTAAACCACCTTATTTAAAGAAATAGATTTAACAACTGTTAATAAAGTTTGGCTTCAGAAAATTTGTAACTTTCTTTTATTTTAATGAACTACTGATGACTTGGAAAATTTCAGATATTACCATCTAATCTGAATTTAACTGCTTTCAAAAAATACTTTCTTGTACCTTATCAATTCTCTAGTAAACTATGCAAAGAGCTATTACAACTCTTCTATATGGTTAAAGGCCCCTATTACTTTCCTCTCAAAAGATGTCTAATTCACCAAGACAATTCACTATTAGTCACAAGGACATCTGTGTACATTCCCAAAATTGGTGACATGCATACATACATGTATATAACCTTACTAACTCAGTCTACAGAAAATGCATATGACTTTGTAAGCTTCCATGTGGGAACTCTAAGATCCTCTAGGGGGCTCTAAGTCCATAGACTAAGCACAGAATCACTCATGTGATTGTAATGGTTGTAATCATTAGCAGTAGTATAGTTCATGAAAACAGTACTGAAATGGGCCCTTAAAGATCTGTATGCTGCATTAATTAGTTCTGCTACATTGGGTACACAATGCATATTCTCTGAATCTCCATATTTTTTTCATCCACAAAAAGTGGACATGATATCTACATTTGTTTTGTGCCTAGTACAAGCAACATATTACGTACTAGGGATCCAAAAAAGGATAAAAACTAGCGTGTGCCTTCAAGGACGTTTTAATCTACTAGACTAAGACAGACATGCAAGTAAATGGCTGCCCGAAAATGTTATGAGTATTATGCTACTACTTATAGACTACTGCTACTTCTAAGGCTCAATGCAGCGTTGAGACAAGAGAGAAGGAACGACAGAGGAGTTAAATATCTGCACCTAGTCTTCAAAGTCAAGTTCTGCCAGCCCTAAAGAGAATGGTAGGTGGGGGTAGAACGTCAAACAGAGGAAAACCAATTAACAAAAGCACAAAGGTATGTAACACAGAATATATTTAGAGAATAACGTGTGACCCACTACTTTGGGGGCACATGTGTTCGTGTGTGCTAAGAGTGAGGTGGGGCCTGACCAGTTTGGCTCAGTGGAGAGAGCGTCAGCCTGCGGACTGAAGGGTCCCAGGTTCGATTCTGGTCAAGGGTAAAAATGTACCTTGACTGTGGGCACATCCCCAGTAAGGGGTGTGCAGGAGGCAGCTGATGGATGTTTCTAACTCTCTATTCCTCTCCTTCCTCTCTGCAAAAAAAATCAATAAAATGTATTTTTTTAAAAAGAGTGAGGTGGGAGAAGAGGAGAAGTGTATAATGAGAGATAAGGCTACAGAGACAGAAGATACATAAAAGCTAGAGTTAAGAGATTTGGACTTTGCACTGTAGGTGATGGGAAGAGTTTCAAAGGGAGTTAATATGATTAAATCTGTATTTGAGAACATAAACTCTGGCAGTAAGGAAGAGGTTGAGGAGTCCTGGCTGGGTAGTTCAACTAGTTAGAGCATCGTCCCAATATGCCAAGGGTGCAGATTCAAACCTCGGTCAGAGCACGCACAAGAATCAACCAGTGAATGCATAAGAAGTGGAACAACAAATCGAAGCTTCTCTTTCTCTCTCCAAATAAAAAAGAAAGAAAAGGATGAGGAGGTGGAAATGAGTCTGGGGAAATGGGAGTAGATGAAGACAGATTAAGAAACTGCTGATACACAAGAAGTGTTGCAGTAGCAATGGAAAGAACAGGACAAAACTGGGAGATGTCAGGAGGTAAGAATTATGAGATTTGTTGACACCTACAAATGGGGAAGATGAGGTAGAAGTTTCCCACTCTGGGAACAATGGCGGGTGTGGTGTTCTTCACCACAAATGAGTATTCAGGTGAGAAAATGCTTTAAAAACTGAAAACTGTGCCTGGTGTGGTTCTAAGAATTGCACACACTTAACCTTGATAATATCCCTCCTGAGGTGGTACTTGCAGCTTAGGAAACTGAGGTCAGAAACATCAAATAACTTGTGTAAGGCCACACAGGCGAGAGGTGATAGAGACAGTACACTATTCCCTGATTTCTACAAGAATGACTCTGAAATCCTGTGGTTAAACAGGAAAAGATCTTATTTTTAGGAGATGCACACACAAATATGAGGAACATGATTCAGAACAAAAATCAAAAGTAAAACTTAAACAAGTGTTGAATCTGGGTGGTGGGCATATGGTGATCACTGTACTACCCTTCAACAGTTTCTGTGTATTTGAAATTTTTCATAATGAGAAAACAGGAAAATGTACTTTAGAACTTCTCAAATGGTGCCCTTCTTGCTGCTCTAATACAATTTAATTCAACAAAAACATGATTGAGCTTTTGCTGGTACCTAGCCAGGTCCTCTCTTCTCAAGGAGTTCACAGTCTAATTACAAACAAAATACTATTCAAAGAGAGAGGACACGTTAAATGGTTTCCAACACACAGCAAAATATGAACCAATTTATGCAATTTAGAAATTAAAACCTTCAAATGTAGCATTGGATAAAAATTAACACTTGCAAACTCTAACTAATTGAAACCAGAATTCACCTTCCAAACCCTTCAACAGTCCCCAATGTCTTCAAAGACATTTTTGTAAAGACATTTTTTAAAAATATGGAACGCTTCACGAATTTGCGTGTCTCCTTGCGCAGGAGCCATGCTAATCTTCCCTGTGTCGTTCCTGTTTTAGTATATGTGCTGCCAAAGCAAGCACTGTAGAGACATTTTAAATAAAACTAGAACAGCAGACAAATTTGCTAAGAACTTTTTCTTTAATCAAGTCCAAAAATTGTAAGCTTTATTGCTGTTCTTTCTATAAGCAGGTCAGAATGCTCTCAAATAACAGGTAGTGGCCTACCTTCCAAAACAATACTTAAAAACAAAGTTTTCATTGATTTTTATTTTTTTAGAGAGAGAAACCAATTGGTTGCTTCTTACATGCCCCCTACCACCCGGGAATGTCCATTAACCAGAAATCAAACCACAACCTCCTGGTGCACAGGACAATACCCAACCCACTGAGCCACACTGGTCAGGGTTCTCTAGTCACAGGAATCCAGACAATTGAAAAAAATTTCCTAATGTGTTTCTCTGCCTAATTCTTCTCTCTGCAACCTATCCTATGCTGACAGGTTAGTATTTTCAAAGCACTTTGATATAAACCTTCCCAACCCCTCACAAATGCCTGAGTATATACTAAATCATCTGCAGAAGTCAGAAGTGTGCCTGTGTGCTCAATTACGATCACCCCTTGATTAATTCTCCAGACTTCCAACAGCAGGAGTGAAAAATGGAAACCCCAGAAAACTTCGCATATATTTGGCAAGATCTCACTCCCTTCCATCAACCCTTACAGCCAACTCCATCAAAATCTACCCTGGGCCCTACCCGGTTTGGCTCAGTGGATAGAGCATCGGCCTAAGGACTAAAAGGTCCCAGGTTCAATTCCGCTCAAGGGCACGTGTACCTTAGTTGCCGGCACATCCCCAGTGGGAGGTGTGCAGGAGGCAGCTGATTGATGTTTCTCTCTCATCCATGTTTCTAACTCTCTATCCCTTACCCTTCCTCTCTGTAAAAAGTCAATAATATATATATATATATTTTTTAAAAATCCACTGGACCATCAGGTCTTAATTTAGCCTGATCTGTATTTCTGTTCAGAACACCAACAGAATTTGTATCCTGAAATTTGCAAACATTTCCCAAGCTAGATAATTTCTTTTGGAGTGGTCAAAAATTAAAGTTTTAAAATATAGAATATTAAATTCAGCTCTGCTTATCACATTTCTACAAAATAAAGTTGATTACACCCATTTAAGTGAAATCAGATCTTAAGCTTCTGAACTCATGTTATGAACACATCACTGAGAGCCCAAATTGACAAGATTTTAATGGGGAGATTTTAATTGAAAGAGCAAAGTGCACTGGTTTTCTAAATCCTTCTACAATGGCAAACTAAGGTCTATGGGCCGAATTCAGCTGGCTGCCTGTCTGTATACATAAAGTTTTATTGGAACAGAGTCATGCTCTCTTGTTCATACATTATCTAAAACTGTTTTCATGCTACAGTGACAGAGTTGAACAGTTGCCAGAGTTCATATGGCCCACAAAAACTAAAATATTTACTATCTGGCCCTTTACAGAAAGGGTTTGCCAACGCCTGATAAGCAAACATGCCTACTCTAACACAGAGCACAGAAAGCAAGCACAGCCTGATAAGGTGAAATGTGTGAATTAGAAAAGCATGAAAAGTTCCAAGGAGGATACTCATTAGAAATGTTAGCAACTGTGCCTGAACAAACTCCTGTGACTCAAGAGAAGAACTCTAAAGTAAGACAAAGTTGATTTAAATATTTTATGGAATGAGAATTGTGCTTCATGTTTTCTCTGTTGAAAATGTCTAATTAAAGACATCCTAAGTTAATGATACGCATCTAATAGTTCTAAATTCTAAGTATCAGCTAGACTTTAAGTAAACAAACTAATCATCTCTTTATTATTCTAGTAAGTCCAACAATAACTTTTAAAATATATGTATCTTTAATGTTTTTATTGATTTCAGAGAGGAAGGGGAAGGGAAAGAGAGAGATAGAAACATAAATGTTGCGAGAGAATCACTGACTGACTGCCTCCTGCAGGTGCCCTACTGGGGATCAAGGCCGCAACTGGGCATGCGCCCTAACCAGGAATCAAACCCTGACCTCCTGGTTCATAGGTCAATGCTTACCCACTGAGCACACCGCCTGGGCTAAAATATATTTTTACTGATTTCAGAGAGAAAGGGAGAGAGAACAGTAGGGTAGGCATTCTTACACACATTTTACAGATGAGGAAATGGAGGAAATTAAATTATGTGTCCAAGGTCAAATTAACAACTGGCAAAGCTGAGAGTAGAATCCAGGTGTATCTATCTGGCTCACCCAGCTTTATTTGAGGTCAAGGTCACTTCTAATTACCCCACTCTTTATTAATATATGTCAGTATCTGGACAACCCCCTTTCTTTGAAAGTTTCAAACTAACTGACAAAGTCAGGATTATTTGGACTTCAGGGCTAAATAAATAATGTAAATTCCCTCAAATTCTATGAAGTAAGCATATGTGAAAGTTTAGAAAAAGTTACCAGGGATTAATCCCTTAAATCCTTCTTTTTACATCTATGTCATCTAACATTTCTCTACTTCCCCTCGTCCCAAATCAGATATTGCTGCCGTATTATTTCCTAAAGTCTTTAATATTTGCAGGTCCTATTATCAGGTCCAAGAGGCCCATATGCTTCCTATTTTCAAGTGAACTCAGATTTACCCTTTAAGGCCCAGCTTATAAATCTATTCCCTCTCTGAAGTTCTGGGGGAATCACTCTGGCCAACAGAGCATCCCTTCCTCCCTATGACACTAAACAACATGGACTCACTAAGAGGGAAAGTTACTTTCACTGAATCTCTTTGGTCCTCCTGTTTACATCATAAAGAAAATCTAAGCAAGGTGCCAATCCATCTTTAACACCTTCCTAACACTTCCTAATCTTTTCATTAAAGCAGCAGTTGTCAACCTTTGGGGGGGTCAAATGACCCTTTCACAGGGGTCACCTAAATACATCCTGCATATCAGATATTTACATTACGATTCATAACAGTAGCAAAATTACAGTTATGAAGTAGCAACAAAAATAATTTTATGGTTGGGGATCACCATAGCATGAGGAACTGTATTAAAGGGTTGCAGCATTAGGAAGGTTGAGAACCACTGAATGAAAGGCTGGCAGGCCTCAAATTTCCTACCTTCTGCGAACGGCAGCCAGCTAGGTTTTATAACATTGACTTGTTTTTATTATATTTAAGTTGCATTTTATTTAGGGCAAGAAATTTTAGTCTTTCATTCTGGTAGTAACATAAAGCTTCCTTCAAAATATCCTATTTTCTTAAAACATTTGTATTGATTTCAGAGAGGAAAGGAGAAGTAGAGAAAGATAGAAACATCAATGATTCATAGGTCGACGCTCAACTACTGAGCCACACTGGCCAGGCCAAAGTATTTTTAAAATATGTCCATAAAGGAAGTCATTAAATTAGTAATAGTACAGGTAGTATGCAGATTTGGGAAAAATCATGATGTTACTTAGAGATTAAGCATAGGAAACATCTGTATACACTGATGGCTGCCCCTTGACAGAACTTTTACCTTGTCAGTAACTTTTTTCATTCATTATATAGGCACTTTTCCCATAGTATGTATGTAAAATTCATATTAATGTGATAGGGCAAAAAGGACATGACTGCCATTTTTAAATGACCTACTACAATGTTGGCCCCTGTATTTTATCAATCAAATAAGTTTAATTTGAAAATTTATATTACCTACCACTTTTCAGGGATCTAGCCAATCCATAGAAGAGGTGGACACCCGTTGCAAATGTATTTTATAATCATAAATAATCATGTTTATTTTATTTTATTTTAGCCAAGGGTGGAAATTTATTGAGAAACAAGCACAGACTCCCATGTGGGGAGGGGGAAAGAGTCCTTAAATGATCATGTTTAATTCAAGGACTTGTCTGCATGTATTTTCCCTTACAAGACGTATCTCAACACAGGAGCCGTTTCTTTCTTTTAAAAAAAAAAAAAATAAATAAAAATATATATATATCATTGATTTCAGAGAGGGAAGGAGAGGAAGAGAGAGATCAAAACATCAGTGATGAGAGAGAATCATTGATCGGCTGCCTCCCACATGTCGCCTACTGGGGATTGAGCCTGCAAAACAGGCATGTGCCCTTGACTGGAATCGAACCCGGGACCCTCCAGTCCACAGGCTGACGCTCTATCCATTGAGCCAAGCCAGCTAGGGCCAGCAGCTGTTTCTTACGCATTTTACAAAGTTTTGTTAAGCCACATGATCTAAAACTTGTCAGGTATTAAAAATGAGTTCATCCCTTACAAAAATACGGACAAGCACAGTAAACGTTAACATATTCCTTTCAACAACTGTTTACTGAACAGCTACTATGTGCTAAGTGAGGTCTACTCTTGAAGGGCCCACATTCTTATGTCATTCTAAAGATAATTTCTAGTGGTTTTCACAGACCAGATTTCTATATATACTCTATTCAGAATCCTTCGTCTCTCTTTTCATTGGCCATTCAAATCCCACTCAGTCACCTGGACCCAGTTCAAACTGAGGAGACTTTTCTGGCCATTCCCTTCACTCAGATTCATTCTCATTTGGACTCATCTCTATCATAGCATTTTACACTGCTTACAACAGAAAGTTATCTCAACAAATCTCCAAGTTCCCTGCAGTAGAGAAAGAGTTCTCTTGGTTTCCCCATTATTTAGCAGAGGGACTAGCATTTAGCAGTACTGAGTAAATGTTTGAGTTTATAAGTAATTAATAAATGACTGAATGATGAAGAGCAATGCTCCAGTTAGCAATCAACCAAGCTGCTGCTAACTCAGTTCCAAAATGACTAAGAAACAGTAACTGAATTTAAGTTGAAAATGTCTACTAACTTTCCAATGAACATATTTAAAATAGTTATTAATGAACCAAAAAATATTTCCTCACAATAAAGAAAAGCATATCAATGCGGATAAAAGTGGAAACAAGTGATACTTTAGTATCTTTAGTTGGTATATTTGAAACACGAGTAAAGCACTGTAGAAGGAAGAATGGACATAGTAACAACTGTTCTTGGCACAAATATAGGGAATTAAAAGGCAGACTACTTGGAGGATGCAAGTCATAAAAAGTCAGATAGTACTCAAATTTCAGACTAATACTACGAACTTCTTGTTATAACACCAAAACTCCAGACCCTAACAAAAGTAAACAAATAAAATCCAAACAGATGTTAATTCTATCCCAAACACACTACTGAAGTTACTCAGGCTAACCACAAAAATAATAAATCCCCGCAAAACAAATAGCTGTGGGGTGAGCCAGGTTTCACTATACAATCAACCGAGAGAATATCAAAACATCTCTGGACAGTTAGTAGGCATTACTTAACGAATACCAATACATTCTCACTACTGCAATTCAAAAATCTTGAAATTTTAAAAATATTACTTGAAATAATTACTAATGGGGTTGAAAATATTAAAGAAGATTAAATTTGAAAGACACTAACTTAAGTTATGGTACGCTTCTATCTCAGAAGACTACATAATTATTAAGAAGGAGGTAGTGGTACATAGAAAGATGGCTAGTATGTATCATTATGTGGGGGGAAAAAACACCACAGAACATTATGCATGGTAAGATCCCAGAGGCTAAAACACACACCGTAAAGCAAAACTACCTGGGCTCAACTCTCAGTGTTGCTGCTAGCCGGTGTACAACCCACATTTTTTGTGGGAAACGAGAAAACTCGGATCCACCAGGTAGGCCGTCAATGGCATACATTGGAACCTCTAGTTGAAACTGGCAAAAATAAAAATGTTTTACGTCGTTGTTGTGTGTGTGCCGCTCATAAACTACGCAGTGAAACGTGGTACATGTGCAAGTTTTGTAATGTACCCCTGCACAAAGGAAAGTGTTTCGAACGCTACCACACAGTGGCGGGAAAATGCCCGCTTACAAAGTGAACCTATGACTCGTTACCTCTCCATGCCGCCGTTTCTTCATTTGTAAATGGATATAAAATAGGACCTATTTCATAGGGTATATTCATAAAGTTGTGAGGGTTTAAGAGGTTAATATATGTAAAGCACTTAGAATCAGAAGCATTAAGTATAATTTTGGGGATGAAAGGAAAACCCAAAGCATATAGTATGTATGGGGAAGAAAAACTTTCATTTCCGCATTGTCTTTAGTTGTTTTTTAAACAAAGGACACTTACTACTTTGGTAATTTAAAAAAACATGTAAGAACTTGGTACTAAGCTCTTCCCCACTGAATGATCTGCTAGTGCAATTACTTAAACACTCAGGACTACACAAATGCTCTGAAAATAATATATATACATAATATTTTTAATACGTTTTTATTGATTTCAGAGAAGAAGGGAGAGGGAGAGAAAGAGAGAAACATCAATCATGAAAGAGAATTACTATTCTGCTGCCTCCTGCATGCTCCCCACCGGGGATCTATCGAACCCACAATCTGGGCATGTGCCCTTGACCGGAGTTGAATCCAGGACTCTTTAGTCTGCAGGCTGACGCTCTATCCACTGGGCCAAGCCAGGTAGGGCTGAAAATAATATATTTAAGATGTGAAAATTTTCAAATGCAACCAAAATTTCTAGACATAGTTCAAGAATAACAAGCTACACATGAATAAGCAAAACTGCAAAGGCATTAAAATTATATCCCTTTATTTCCCAGAGGTAATAAATGATACAAAAATATCTGCCCAGCTCTAGCCAGTGTTTTTGTGATTAGAGCATCAGCCATGCATCAAAGGTTTGATTCCCGGTCAAGGACACATACCTAGGCTGCAGATTCATTCTCTGGCCTCAGTCATTGAGGGAGGCAACCAACGCTGTAAGATCAATATAGCTCACGTGTATTTTTCTCTCTCCCTCTCTTGCTCCCTCCCCCTCCCCTCCTCTCTCTCTCTCTCTCTCTCTCTCTCTCTCTTCTCTCCCTCTTTCTCTCTCATTCTATCTAAAAAGCAATGGAAAAATATACTTGGGTGAGGATTAACAAACAAAACCAAAAAAATCTTCTCCAATCCAGAAATGGGTGCGTATCAGGAAGTTTCACATTTAGATACAGTAAATGTCCATTATTTTTATTAGTCTAAAATTAAATACCGCCAATCTAATTTCCTCCTAGTCAATAATCTCTAGTGACAACTCATTAAGACACCAGTGAATGTGGAGATCAAGATACACCAAACAACTAAAGAAAAACCTAAAACCCTTAGAACCCTCTGCAAACTTCTGAGAGGAAGGTCACCACCCACATGCTTTGAGGAAGCTTTGGCTGCATTTTTGCTGAGCTGTAATACTGGTAAAGCCTGTTTCAGAACCCAAGAGTCCACCCTCAAAATTAAGAGAAGCATGCAAACAGCAGACTGTCAGGTCCATTTCATCACATTTCCAAGAATGGTGGTTCATAAAGTTTTAAATATTTATTATCAAATTTCTTTCTTTTTTTTTATTAATCCTTACTCAAGGATATTTATTCCATTGATTTTTTTTTCTAAGAGAGAGAATGGAAGGGAAAGGAGAGACAGAGAGAGAGGGAGACATCGATGTGAGCGAGACACATCAACTGGTTGCCTCCTGCACAAGTTCCAACCTTGGTGGGAATGGAGCCTGTAACCTAGGTGTGTACCCTTGAAAGGAATGGAACCCAAGACTCCTCAGTGCCCAGGCCAATGCTCTAACTGAGCAACTGGCTAGGGCTATTATCAAATTTCAAACAAGATCACTACCACTAACTGTGTTAACCTAAAAGGAACTTGTAGAACACACACAAAAATTACCTAGTTAAAATATTTTTATTTGCCCTAACCGGTGCTCAGTGGTTAGAGCATCGGCCTGCGGACTCAAGGGTCTCAGGTTCGATTCTGGTCAAGGGCATGTACCTTGGTTGCGGGCACATTCCCAGTGGAGAGTGTGCAGGAGGCAGCTGATCGATGTTTCTCTCTCATCGATGTTTCTAGCTCTCTATCCCTCTCCCTTCCTCTCTGTGGAAAATCAATAAAATATATTTTTAAAAAATAAATAATAAAAATAAATAAAATATTTTTATTTTATAGAGAAGAAGGGAACGAGAGAGAGAGAGAGAGAGAGAGAGAGAGAGAGAGAGAGAGAAAGTGAGAGAGAGAAAGAGAGACATTGATGTGAGAGAGAAACATCAATTGGCTGCCTCCCACATGTCCTCTGACTGGGGCAAGCCTGCAACCTGGGTTTGTGCCCTGACTGGGAATTGAACCCACCACCTTTTGGTATATAGGGCCAACATACTTTTTCAAAAAGAAATAAGCCGCCATAGAATTATGGAATATGCAATTTTAAATACCTTATATAATATCTAGAAAAAGAAAAATAACTCGGTGTTACCTATTATCATTACTATTACTATTATGATGTTTTGAAATGATGGAACAGAAACTTACTCATAGAGAGGCTTAGTAAGTCACTTTCCATCAGAATCCAAGTTAGTCCATCAAAACCTTGAATAGATATTAAAAGGCATTTTGTTTTAAAGGAATCAAAGATTCCTTGGGTTTGCCCTAGCCAATCTGGCTCAACGGACAGAGCACCGGCAGGTTCAATTCCCATCAGGGCACATAACTAGGTTACAGGCTCTATCCCTGGTCCTGGTCAGGGCATGTGCAGGAGACAACCAATTGATGTGTCTCTCTCACATCAATGTTTCTCTTTCTCTCTCTCCCCTCTCCCTCCCACTCTCTCTAAAAAGCAACGGAAAAATATCCTTGGGTGAGAATTAAAAACAACAAAAAAGATTCCTTGGGTTCTAAAGGAGGTGGTAAAATGAAATAAATTTTCAAAAAGAATCCATCTACTCTTTCCTAAGTTTTCTGATACAGAAATCAGTATTTATAAACATTTTGCAAGTCTTTAAGTGCTATGACTTTTAAGTGCTGATGTATTTTTGTGAAGCAGTCAGGATTTATAAATAATGGAAGTAAACTCAAGAGATGGGTCACAGTCCTATATTAGAAAGTGAAAGCACAGTTCAAAGTGGGTTGAAAATAGATTAATTTAGCTTCCGTTCTAAAAACATTCAAAATACATGTATTTGCATAAAACTAGGATTGCTTAGGAAGATAATTTGACTCTGACCCTAAAAAAAGGCTAATATCCCTCAAGTAATTTTTTTGTCTCTAGTAGAAAAAGAACAATTTAATCCTTTTTAAAACTCACAGAAAATATACTGAAACCAAATTAATTAAGGAAAAAGAACTGAACACGTTTGACAACATGCCTTCTACTCGTCTGCGGCGTGGGTGTACCAGCATTGCCTGGGAGCAAGACCAAGCAAGCTCCTTCAGCACAGTCATCTCCGACTAATGAGCAGACATCTTGCCTGTTTTCACAGTACAACAGTGTGCTTGAAGCCTCACATGTAAAAAACGGCTCACAAAAAAGGTATACATGTTGAAGTTTCATATTTAAACTTCAAAAAAAAGATATTAGAGAGACTCCTAAAAAAAACCTGTAATTTTTTTAAACATCTGCTCAACCATTCATTCATATATATTAAATAAGAGAACTTGAAGTATCAACAGATAGTCACCACTTCTTTGACCACTGATTGCAGAATTCAACACACGGTTTCAGCTTAGGAACAATGAAAGACTGCCCTTCTGAGAACATTTTTACAAAATCTGAATACACAGTAAAACATTCCGAAAAATCAGAGGTAAGCATAAAGAAGGAAATTTTGATTACCTATAATTTTAAAAAACAGAAATCAAACAGCTCTGTACCTAAAGCTTCTTCTAAAATGTACACATGATACAGAAATTAGTTGTTTACAGTTCTTTTACAAATGAAAACATTTTGATTAGGATTACTAAAAGAGCTAAACCACAAATAATTCTATGCAAACACAAGTTAGGTAGTTCAAATGTAAAAATATACTGAAATCCTTCTTGCCTAAGAAAACATTAATTCTAGGAAAGAAAACATGTGTGGTGAAAAAACAGAAAGTTGAAAGGGGAGGGGGGGAAAAACTTCACCATTTGAGAAAATTTTTTTCAAGTACTGGTCTTTCCAAAACAAGTAAGAAGGATTCCAACTATATCAAGCTTTTACCAAAATAATAGTAATAATAATAATAATAATAATATTTAAAAATCAAACTATACCTTAGAGAATCCTAGTATAATGTAACCAATTCTTCCCAATACACTCACTCCTAAAAACATTTAAACATCAAATGAAATGTCTTACCATTAGGATATATCCACTTTCCCTCTTCAATTTTCTGCAAATATTAGGGGTAATTTTTCCAAATAAAACTAATTCAAACTGAAGCACATTTAAAGAGTGATAAATGTTGTATTGTGAACTGAACCAAGAATGAAGTTAATATACATTGCTGCAATTTCCAGGATGACATTATGGGCTGCATCACCCTTGTAAGGTGGTAAGCGCCATGTGCCATCACTGAAGAGCAGCTCACAAACTCAGTGGTGCCAACTGAGCGACGTGGGAAGTGATGGCATTGTGATAGTGGCCAAGGCACCAGAAGAGTAGGGTTTGTTTTAAAGTCAGGGATGTGACACCAAAGTGGAAAAGAGTGGAAGTAGTTTGAGAGCTGGGACGCCAAAAGATGACTAGCAATTATTAAGTAAAAGCCATGTTGCTGATGTTTCCCACATATTATTATTAGATTTAATCCTACGTGATAAGTGCTTATCACCTCCATTCTACAGATGAGAAACCAGGTTTAGAAAAGTCACATCACTTACTGCCTAATCATTCAGCTATTATACAGCAGAGAAGGAATTCAAAACTAGATTTGTTTGCTCTCTGGTTCTTCTCCGGTATACTGACTTCGGATTCTGTGTGAGCAATTTCACTGTGTGTGTGTGTGTGTGTGTGTGTGTGTGTGTGTGTGTGTAAGGAAGAGAGGGAAAGAGAAAGAAAAGACTTGGATGATCTTCTATTTAACCTACAAAACTGTCCTTGTCTTTCTTTGTTCAAGTATTCCCTTCACCTGGGGCCCTTCTCCCATATCCCTGTAGCCAATTACATCTACGATTTGAGGTCCAGTTCCAGTGCCCTTTCCCATACACATCCATTCCCTGACCTCCCATTCCCCCATTATTAGAAGTACCTCCAACCTACATTTTCTTGACCCTTTATACTGGCACATCTACTAACAACTCATGGCTTGAGAATGTGTTAAAATCATCACTCCACAGATTACTTATTAATTGCAAAAGAAAAAGGAGTCGCTTTACAATATAAATCTAGTAGACATTATACAAAGTTACATCAATAATGAAACTGGCCCTAACCAGTTTGGCTCAGTGGATAGAGCGTCAGCCTGTGGAATGAAGGGTCCCGGGTTCGATTCTGGTCAAGGGCATGTACCTTGGTTGCAAGCACATCCCCAGTAGAGAGTGCGCAGGAGGCAGCTGATGGATGCTTCTCTCTCATCGATGTTTCTAATTTTTTATCCCTCTCCCTTCCTCTCTGTAAAAAATCAATAAAAAATAAAAAAATAATAATAATGAAACTGACATCTCACGCCTCTATGGGATACATTAAAAGAGACCTAAAATCACCTATGTAGCATTCCAGCCCCAAATATTTAACACGGACCTGATCACAAAGATCAGACAAATCAAACTGAGGGACATTTTACAAAAAAATTGGTCTGGATGCTTACTATCGTGAGAGACCCAAAAGAAGCTGAAAAAATATTTTATGTACAAGCAGGCAACTAAATACAAGATCCTTAATTGAATGTTGGGTCAAAAACAAAAAAATGGCCTGGCCAGCGTGACTCAGTGGTTGAGCACTGACTTATGAACCAGGAGGCCACAGTTCAGTTCCCAGATCAGGGCACATGCTCGGGTTGCAAGCTCAATCCCCAGTGTGGGGCGTGCAGGAGACAGGCGGTCAATGATTCTCTCTCATCTTTGATGTTTCCCAAAACAAAGCCATGGCCTGTATGGCTCAGTTGGCAGAGCATCGTTCTGTGCACCCGAAGTGTGCTGGTCCCATTCCAGTCAGGAGCATGCCCAGGTTTGTGGGCTCCATCCCCAGTAAGGGGTGTGCAGGAGGCAGCGATCAATGTTCTGCTCTCACCTGGATGTTTCTCCTTCTCTCTCCCTTCCTCTCTCTTTAAAAATCTACTTTAAAAATCTATTTTTAAATCAATTAATTGTTTTAATTAATTATATTAAATAATACAGATATAAAATTGAAAAGTTCAAAGTCAATCCAGCATACCTACGTAATACTATTTACAAAATTTTAAAAATGGGTATGTTTTAGCCCGGCCGGCACGGCTCCGTGGTTAAGTGTCAACCTATGGAGCAGGATGTTATGGTTCAATTCCAGGTCCAGGAACATGCTGGGTTTTGGGTTTGGAACTCCATTCCCAGGAGGGGGTATACAGGAGGCAGCTGATCAATGATTCTCTCTTATCATTGGTATTTCAATCTCTCTTTCTCTCCCTCTCCCTTCCCCTCTGGCATGAAATTATATATACATATGTATGTAAAATGGAAGTGCTTTATTCCTAGAAATAAAAAACCTAGCATTATAAATTAACTTATTCATTTACTGACTCAGCAAATATGCACTGAGTACTTATTATGTGCCAGCCACTATTCCAGCTCAGTGAAGACAAAGTTCCTATTCTCACAGAGCTGACAAAGACTAAAATACTAAATAAATATACAAATTATATGTTACCAGATAGACAGAAACTATAAATAAAATATAGGGACAGGACACAAAGAATGACAAAAGATAGTGTAAGGACACAGAACGTACAAGGCAAAACCTCTCCAACACAGTGATTTATAATACGACGTATTGAACATAAACTATCTGAGAACCAACATTTGCTTCATAAAATACTCTTTCTCACCTTTCCACTCCCCTCCCCCTTGATTTTTTCCAGAAAAAGTTTGCTGCAGTGGTTTTCCATCATTGCTATTACCTGGGGGGTGGGGAAAGGCCTCACACCGGATGCTGACAGGTGCTTTACAAACAGGTGCACATTTCCAGTCACACATATTGTGGGGGGAGGGGGGAATGTTCAGTGATTTGTCAGTGAGAAGTCTGATGCCAAAATGAAGAAGAACTGCAAAAATTTTAAATGGAATTTCAAAATAAGTGACTTACCAACTCTCCAAATCTATAATCTGCACATTTACTTTCTATCACATATGAAAAGAAGGTAATAACAACAGGAAAATATATCTGAACAGAGACCCTGAGGCTCTTCACTTCAGGACAATTCTTCAAAAGCCACACAATACTCATATGATTGAAAGGAAACCAGCACACACTAAAACTTCTATCACAGGCTCACACAGAGCTCGGAGGGCTTCAGCGCTTGGGACTGGGAGGTGCAGCAATACGAACGTTTCAAAGCCAAAGCATCCAGCACCCTCTCTTTCTCAGATTATTCTGCTGACTCCCCAGTACCCTGAGTGAAGTAACTGTGGTCTATTCTATCTTTCCAACTATTACTCTGGGCTCAGCCAACCAAGTCTTTTTCTTTTACTTCCCTCGTTACAAAACTCCCTCTTTCACCTACATTGATCATCCTGTCTGCTGGTCTTCTTTCTCATTCAATGATTCAAATATTCTTCCAGGCAGATTTATATATTCCCCCCAAAAATGTATTTCTATTTCAGGACTACAAGTAAACCCTGATATAGTAACATATGGGCAACTTTATCACCACATAAAGTAACAAGATCTAACAGCGAGTCTGGCAATACCATAAATTTGAAGAAAATTATAAGCATAAGTGATATTTTGAGATACGTGCAACATTTGTAAGCATTATACAACAATATCCATAATTTTTATTGTGACAAAGTCACAGGCATTGTTAATGCTACTGTGGTTTGTTACCTACAGTCATAACTGAAGGAAATTATTAATTACAATTATCCTCGTTCTGGTTCAAGCCCCCCCCCCCCCAACACTCCCAGTTCTATTCACCAACCAACCAGTGAATCTCAGGTTAAAAACCCTTTCTAGTTCAAATCTTTGCGCAAACTGATTTTTGTCACCAATTTCAAAATAAAAACACTGCGATCTCCTTTGACCTAGCTCTAATCATCCTACTTCCCTGTTTTTATGCAGATGTACCCACAGAGCCCTGTTGATTTCCACGGTTTACCTCGCCAGCACTCATTTGAATTTTGCCAGTCAGGAAAAGGTGAGGTTGAAGGAAAAGAGATGGAAGCAGTCCCCCACGCCCATCCCTCCAACAGGCAAATGGAAAGATGCCTAGTGGTGTGTGTTTTGGGCAAGTGGGCTGCCCGCCAGATGGGTGAGTCCCGCTTGTCAGGAGTCCCCGGAGCGCGACGGCTTCGCCCGCGGCACTCGAAAGACATTGCATCTCACCCTCGCCTCCCTCGCTCGGCTCCCTACCTGCCCCGCCTCGCACCCCCTCCCCCACGCGACCCTCCCCTCCCCGCCCCAGGCCGCCCCGGCCCCCGGCGCGCCGCGGCACCGCTCCCCTCGGCCTAACAGGGACTCTCCCCGCCCCCACTTCCCTTGACACTGGAGGGAAGGGCCCCGGGGTCAGCTGAACCCCTCGGCCCGGCAGTCAGGCGCAGGCTGCGGCCCAAGGCCGGAGCAGCCCGGTCACTAGACGGGGAGTCGTGCACTCGGCGCGGGTTAACTGAAGACGGTCACTCACCAAGAGGACCACGCGAAGAAGGGAACCAAGGTCTCCGCCCGATCTCCGCCCGGCCTCGGAGCAGTCGCCCTCTCTGCGAACTGCCACCGCCGCCGCCGTCGCCGCCACTCGCTAGCTGGCTTCGCTGCGTCCTGCGGTGGCGCTGCCGCCAGGCCATCGCGCGTGCGCGGCGCCGCGGGACCCCCTGGGACTTGTAGTTCCCGCGGGCGGCCGGCGGCGCCCCTTCCGCTCTAGCCTGCCCAGCCAGCTACGGGCTTGAACGGTCCAGGACGAGCCCGGAACCGCTAAGCGCCTTCCGGGAAATTGTTCTTCCCCCAGCACGGGCTCTGGCTTCCGCCTACCGTACTGCTGAGAAATCCGCCAAGTATTAGCGTAAAAGTGAAATAATTCAGAGCGCAACCGTCACTTACCCGGGACACAGCATTCCAAACACAAACTCCCTCTCCCTTTAGTAGTATCTGGGCTTTTAAATCTGATTCCCACTCCTCATTTTACCAAAATTTACTTATTGTAGACTTGACCAAACAGGTGTTAAGTTGGTTGACAATTTATTTAGTAATTTTTTTATTTACGAAAACAATTCAGATATTCAACTGAACAGTCATGGAAACCTCAAGAGTTGGAAGACACCTTAAAGGTCATTGGTCCAACTCCCGCCCCGGCAGGAATGCTCTCTCTTCCACATTCCAGCCAGACTTCTGTTTCCACAGTTGAAATGTCAGGGAGTTCACTACCTTTCAGTAAGGCAGCCCGCCCCGTTGTGAGACAGCTCTGAGTGTTAGAACGTTCCGCCACCTGCTGAGACTGAAATCATCAGCTTCCCTTGTCCTGGCTCCCACAGCTAGTAGTTATGCTGCTTGGAGCAATATAGAATGTTTCCCACTTGACTGCCTTTCAAAAAGTTGAAAGCAATGATTATATCACCCAACACTCTGAGTCTCCAGGCAAAAAAAGAAAGTAATCATTTTTCTATTTCAAATGTGAATAAGCTCCCAGACCTTTAAAACCTGTCAAAATTTGCTTCATGTTTATGGCCTCATTTTCTTACCACAATAGCTGGTCAGGTATTATTGTTCTCATATTGCCATTAATCATTAATCTGATTCAAGAATTCAATTTGATCAAAGAGTATTTACCAGCTATTATAAAGCATTGCACAAAGCACCAGGGGAATGAAACAAGCAACAGGACACAGTTTGCACTCCAGGGCCCAAGGAGAGCCCACGTAGATTAAGAATAGTAATAATAAACTAAGGTACAAAATGCTGAGATTCCAGCAAAGGCTTCATGAATTTGAGGGGCTGTGATCCTAGAAGGAAGTGACACTGGATGGTGGGATTTCAAGAAGGAAAAGGGCATGTGAGGATTGTGAAGAAAGAACCCAGCCTACGCAAAATGCGCAAATGAACGTGTTCACAGTTTGCTCTCAGTGCTGAATACTGTAGATGGGCTGGAGCACCCAGACCAGGGAGAAGAAATTTTTGGGGGTCCTGAAGTTGCAAAAACTTTCTGGGGTCCTGAAGAATCTGCTGGGAGTGGTAAGTAAAAAGAGCACTGGGATGGTCAATTAATTGTTCTGAGCCCTGTGCTGTCATTTACAAAGGAAGAACTTGAACTAGATCAGCAGTTTTCAGGGTTTTTGTTTTGTTTGTTTGTTGTTTTTTTGGCACCCAGAACACCTAAGTAATACAGGCCCAGACAGCAAACAATGGATCACTACAACAGTAATTCTTATGGAATATGAGTATGTATTATTATTCCCAACACCTTTTCCACATGGGAAAAAGAACTCAAGGTTAAAAGAGGCTCACAATCAATAAATAGTACTCACTGAGGATAGAGAATCCTATCTTTAAAAAAAATTATTTCTGGCATCACTTTAAAAAAATACTTTAATTTTTTTTTTATTGATTTCAGAGAGAAGGAGAGGGAGAGATGGAAACATCAATGTTGAGAGAGAATCATTGATCAGCTGCCTCCTGCACACCCCCTACTAGGGATTGAGCCTGCAACCCAGGTATGTGCCCTGACTAGGAATCAAACAAGCAACCCTTGCATGTATGGGACAGTGTTCCACCAGCTGAGCCTTACAGGCAAGGGCTATATGTTATTTTTTAATGGGCAAGTTTTCTAAAGCTCTAGAGTTTGTAAAAAAAAAAAAAAAAAAATCCAGAAAGACATATGTGGAAGCTGTCATACACAGGTAGCAGAAAGTATTCCCTCATAAAATTTTTTTTTTTTGCACTTTGGAATAATCCAATTGAAAAGTAAAGGACAAAGCTTATTATATATTCCAGTCCTGTACTGGCCCCAACTGGCTGGCTCAGAAAGTAGTTAGTACTCAGAGGTCAATCTAATATAATAAAAGAGAAACATGCAAATTGACCATTACCACCAGCCAATCAGAGCGGCTGTATGCAAATTAACCCAGCCAAGATGGAGGCCAACAGCCAAAGTCTTCTGTTGCAACTGCCTGCCTAGGCTGGCTGAGCCTCTGCTCACAGCCA
>PVJC01015669.1:0-34741 GCA_004026665.1 Murina feae | reverse complement strand
CTGTAGTTTGACCTGTGAATTCTTTGCTATCTGTTTGCTCCCTCAATTTTCAAACTGTAGCCCTGGAAATATAAACACACAATTCTAAACATCCACAGGCCCGCGGCAGAAAAATGCCACAGGCCAGCTCCACAACTGGAACATGCAGACCATAAATCCTGTGAGTGCCAGGAGGGGAGGTGCGGAGATGGATGGTCACCATTCAGCAGCCGGCACCAAAGAAAACTGGGCACAAGGAAGAGGCCATTGGCAGCCAATCCTTGGATGCTCTCATTCATTGAAGAAGGAACTCAAGGATTGAATTACCCAGTTGACGCTGGTTATACCCACGTCAGAGGGCAAAAGTAACACGACCGCCAAAGGCCACGGTGGCTTTGGATTTAGGCAGAATTGTTGGGTGTCTGGCGTGGACAGAAAGGAGGCCTGTATGGAGAAGTGCAGAGACGGTGACTCCTCACCAAGTCTCGTAATGAGCACTCCCATTGGAACACGGATTCCAGAGAAAGACACAGGGAACAATGATAATAGGATGTGACTCTTCAAATCTGACAGCGGGAGAGATAAACCTAAACCAGCCATGTGAGCCTGATGAGAGACAGTCTTTGTTTCTGGCAACACAGAAAGAAAAGGGCAAAACAAGAAGCCCATCACTATTAGTTACAGAGCAGCAGATGGAGTCCCACAGCCACATGGCACCCTGTTCCGCTATGGCTGGGGAGCCTGGGAGATCCTAAGCTGCTAACTGAAAGCTATCTGCGCAGTGGGTCCTGGGGGAGGCGAGCTCTTAGGAAGCTGAATTAACAAGTTCTTTTTCAAATGCCATAGATAGCGTCAACGGGTGCCCTGGGTGTAACTCCTTTCCAAGTCAGCCATTTACAGACAGATTGTAGGCACAGCTTCTAGGTATGAGTATCACATGACCATGCTTCCCAAGCATTAGTGTTCTTCTTTCAACAAACTGACTCTTTCAACAAGAAGCAGTTTACTTCATTTGCTAGCACTGTCTACATCACAACCAAACGTATGAATAGAAATAGAAAATTCTAATCATTAATGTTTAAGACTTTGTTTTCATAATCTTTGTTATGGAATAGATACTTCTATCCTGGGATTAAATGATACAAATGGATGTATTAGCAGACTCTCTTATTAAAACACTAGAGGCCCAGTGCACAAAGTTCATGTACTGGTTGGGGAGGGGTCCCCTCAGCCCAGTCTGCCCCCTCTCACAGTCTGGGAGCCCTCAATGGATGCCCCACTGATGGCTTAGGCCTTCTCCCTATGGGCCTACACCACAGTCTGGCCTCCTTCTGTGGGATGATCAGGGGAAGGCACCATCCCCATCACTCTGCTGCTGCTGTCACTGCTGGCCACCAAGATGTTTTCATCAATACGGACTCCAGTCCCTTCACCACGAAAAAATAACAACTTTCTTTAGGCATTTTCAAGATGTCTCTTTCATAGGATATGACCCTTTCTTTCCTTCTTTCTTTCCTTCTTTCTTTCTTTTCTTTCTTTCTTTCTTTCTTTCTTTCTTTCTTTCTTTCTTTCTTTCTTTCTTTCTTTCTTTCTTTCTTTCTTTCTTTCTTTCTTTCCCTTCCTTCCTTCCTTCCTTCCTTCCTTCCTTCCTTCCTTCCTTCCTTCCTTCCTTCCTTCCTTCTTTCTTTCTTTCTTTCTTTCCTCACCATTGATTTTTAAAGAGCATGGAAGAGAGAGGGAAAGACAGAGAAACATCAATGTGAGAGGGACACTTCGACTGGTTGCCTCTTGCATGAACCCTGACCTGGGTCCTGGCCAGGGAGTAGCCTCAACCTAGGTACATGCCCTTGATCAGAATCGAACACGGATCCTGTAGTCCACAGGTTGAGGCTCCATCCACTGAGCAGAACTGGCTAGGACAGGATATGACATTTCATAGTCTCTCCAGCAGGGGACCTTCGTTTTCTCCTCCAGGAGTGAGGTGGAAAAACCCTAGATCACCTTCTTGGATTCTTATTACCCAAGTTACTAAGAATATTACCAGTGGTGTACAGGGAGCTTAGTCAATGAGTGGTAAGAAAAGGTATTTCCTCTGCAGCTCATGTGCAGAGGTGACACCACTGAGGCCAGGCGGTGGCAGCGGCCTGGGCAACCTCCCCTCCCCTTCCCCTACCCCGCCTCTCTGCTCCCACTCAAGGGCCTGCTGGGGTGCTGTCTCTCAGTGGCAGTGGCCTGGGCACACCCCTCTGCCACTCTGCTCCTGCTCCCAGGCTTGCTGGGGCACTGTCTCCTAGTGGCGGCCTGGGCACACCCCTTTGCCTCTCTGCTCCTGCTCCTGGGCCTCCTAGGGCACTATTTCCTGGTGGTGGCCTGGGCATGCCTCCCTGCCTCTCCATTCCCCCTCACCTCACAGCGTAAGCAGTTCCCTCCCATGAATCTGTGTGCACGCAACCTCCTCTTGAATTGGTCATGACCCTTATGGTGTCTCAGCTAATTTGCACTTGCGGCGGCGGGGGTGGTCTCTCAGCCCAGCCTGTGCCCTCTCTCAGTCTGGGAACTCTCGGGGGATGTCCACTTGTCAGCGGGGAGCAGGCCTAAGCTGTAGTAGGACATCCTTAGCACTGCTGAGGAGGCAGGAGAGGCTGTTCTGGCAGCTGTAGGCATGGTTTGTGGCTGAGCAGAGCTCCCCCTGTGGGAGTGCACTGACCACCACAGGGCAGCTCTTGCACTGAGCATCTGCCCCTGGTCGTCAGTGTGTGTCATAGTGACCAGTCATTCCCAGTCGTTCTGCTGTTAGGGTCAATTTGCATATTATCCTTTCATTATATAGGATAGATGAAGATTATCTAATCTAATAAAAGAGTAGTATATAAATTGACCTACACACCGAGACACTTAAGCCATGCCCACCAGCCAAGCCACACCCACCAGCCAATCAGAGCGGCTGTATGCAAATTAACCCAGCCAAGATGGCGGACGGCAGCCACAGAGCTGGAATAAGCAGGAGGCTTCCATTAGGCTGGTTGGGCCTCTGCTCAAAGCAACAATGTTTCAATTATAGAAGATAAATAAGCCCCAGAAACCTGATTCCAGCCAGCCTCACTGGAACATTGGGTCAATGGGAGCTGTGGGCAGCCTGAGCTGGAATAAGCAGGAGGTTTGCCCCAGCGATGGAAGAAGCTAAGGTTCCTGACTGCCTAGGCTGGCTGTGGCCTTCACTCACAGCAACAAAGTTTCAATTATAGAAGATAAACCTCAGTTACCTGCTTCCTGCCTTGGGCTCAAGGAAGTGTTGGGAGCCTGGATTGTCAGGGGCAACCTGACCTGGGCTCCAGTTAAAGCAACAAAGTTTCAACTTTAGAAGTTAAATAAATCCCAGCCGGCCTCGCTGCAAACAGCCATCAGCCACTCACCCTGGCTGGCCAGATACCCCAGCAGGACCCAGTCCCCAAAGGGGATGTGGCCAGCCTGCAAACAGCCATCAGCCCCTCACCCAGGCTGGCCAGGCACGCCAGCAAGTGGACATCCCCAAGGGGTCCCAGACTGCGATAGGACACAGGCCGAGCTGAGGGACCCCCCGAGTGCACAAATTTTTGTGCACTGGGCCCCTAGTATAAATATATATTTCAAATGCCCCTCCTCTATTCCATTCAGGGATTGATTTATGAATTTGTGATTCATTATTTCATTCATCTCTTCCTTTGACATGTTCTTTATGAGAAAAAAAGTGACACAGCTGGAACCTAATCTGCAAAAAGCATGTCCCAAGCACAATGCTAGATGACTTTTATACATTTTTGTCTTTAAACCCAACAGCCTTCTGAGGTTAATATCCAATTACATGTAGAGCAAAAGAAGTTCAATGATAAAGAGACACTTCCTCCAAGATGGTTTATTTGGTGAATCACCTAGTTTAAGAGATTCTCATACACCCTCATTTTATCCCTACATTTCCCATCATTCTCTTCATAAGCTTTTCATTTGCCTGTCTTCCTTTTAAATTGTGATTTCATGGAAGGTGGGGACTACATGTTATGTATCTTTGTATCCTCAGTGCCTGAAACAGTGCCTGGCTGAGAGAAATGCCAGGGATAACATGTAAGCCACAGAGCAACAGCATTGAGTGTGCAACCCAGAATAATCTGATTCTAACAACTACCAAGTCAAAAATGTTAGAATCTATTAATGATGTTTGGCAGAAAAATGGGTCTTGAGATTAGTTATCCAGTTTCATTCTAGATAGTTCATGACCAAGACAGTCTTAAAAAATACTTCTTAACAGAATTCATGTACCTAAGTTATCTCTGTTTTCCAAAACTATGGATAACTGGGAGCTAAGATTTAGATAAAAGTCAGGCTCAATGGAAGGACTGGTTTTTTTTTTTTTTTTTCATTAAACACATGAGTATTTATATTGTTAAATGATATGTTAACATTTCACCTGGATTATAGGAAAAAATTTTCCAACATCAATTTTATTTCGAAAGGTAATATTGAGTAAAACCCTAAGTGTTCTCTGGATGAAAAGTTCTGTTTTTCTTTACTGTACAAATTCACTAAGTAAATATAATCATGAGGGCATTTCCTTTCACAGCATCAGCATATACAAACACAAACTTTTGAAAAACAAAGTTTGTGACAAACTTAGTAAAATAGCTTTAAAATCTCTAGAAAAAAAGCGGCAGGCACAAAACCTAAGAAGGATTTTCTCGTGTAGCTTTTGCTGCTGTAGCCCTACTACCTACCTATTCCAGCTCCCATTCCAAACCCTGGCTCCCCTCCTCCCATCCCATTTGTAGCAACTAATGTTACTGATTAAAACCTGTGTAAACTAAAAAGATGAACAACAGGCAGAAAAGAGTTGTTAGACTTAAAATGTAATCATTTTAGCTATGACAGGACAGCTTACCTTCTCCATAGCATGGTCCTGAAATGTACACAGGGACCACAGAAGTCACAGTATGGCTATTTTTAATCTTTATAAATTTGCTATGGTAGTATTATTTGTTGGTATGCTAAGGACACATTAATATTGTATGCATTTCATTTCTTCTTTCATGCCACAAAAACCAACCCCTCAAAAAACTCTGAGAATTCTTATAATATGGAAAAGAAAATCTTACCATATTGATTAAATATGGATAGGGTATCAATGGATATCAATTAAAAATCCAGTCCAAGTTGGCCATGAAGGAAAAGAGTTTCCTAGGAAGTTTCTTTTTCCCTATCTCAGATATTTTGCCTGGAAAGCAACAACTTAGAAGTAATCACAATCTCAGAGGAATGAAGAAAGATGAACTACTAGAACACAATCCTTTCATAAAAACAGTAATTTAGAAATGCTTACCCACAAAGTTTCTTTTTTATTTTTTTAAAAATATATTATAATATATTTCAGAAAGGAAGGGGAAGGAGGGGAGAGGGAGGGAGAGGGAGGGAGGGAGGGAGGGAGGGAGAGAGAGAGGGAGAGAGAGAGAGAGAGGGAGAGAGAGAGAGAGAGGATGAGAGAATCATTGATTGGCTGCCTTCTGCACACCCCTGCACTGGGGACTGAGCCCTCAACCAGGGAATGTTCCCTGACCTGAATCAAACTGTGACCTTCTGGTTCATAACTTGACACTCAACCAGTGAGCCATGCGGGCCGGGCCAAAGTTTTTTTCTTTAATACGGAGTTAGCTGGTTCAATTGAGTAATCCCTGAAACTAGGTGGCTACTTTGGAATATAGTCCTGCCAAACTGCTGAGTTAGTACTGAATTAGTAAGCTAAAGTAAGTGAGTACTCAGTTAGTAAAAACACTGGCATCAAAGCTATTACTAAGAATGCCTTTCTCATATGGTAAAACATAATTAACAATATTGCTCTATGTGGCCATTGTGTTTTCATGCCAACCAGGCCATGTTTTGATTCCCTGATAGCTCTGCCTATAAGTTAATTCTATATTCATCCATGAATAGGATATCAACTTATTACATCACCTCATTCTTCCCCCAGCTCTAACTAGTCTATACACAGGATGAAGAAGAAATGATTAGGAGTAGATAGCAAATGCCTTTGGTTTTGAAATCTTTGTTAAGAATCTCTTGGTATGGAAACAGGCAAGAAATAATGGCTAAAATGAAGTTTTAGTATTAACTGCGAGTTACATTTACCCATGACCTTCTTTTATTTTATTTTTATAGCAAAGAGAAGTAGTAGTATATACACAATGTAAATTTCAATATTTGGAACAGATAATTTTAAAAATTTTAGTATATCATCCTTTTTCTTTTAGTATACTCTAAGTAGTCTCTTTAAAAATATAGAAGTGATTTAGAATTTAACACCTTGCCTACAAAGGATTAAAAAAGCAGAATAAGATAATAAGAATTATTAACTTATATAAGAAGAAAATAAGTAATTATTTAGCTTTTTAAAAAAAATGTTTGTTCCCTTTTCAGTAAGTTGGACTAATACCACATTTATCGTACAGGCAGACCAGTAGAGAGGACCTGCCACTGAAAACAAAGCAAAAATTCATTCTTCCTTTTCAAAATATAACTTGCATAATTAGGCTGTTAAATATATAGCCATTGATATAAGAAAGTAGAATATGAACTTTAAATATTTAGAAATTCTGCCTCATTGTAATGAGCAATTAGGGGCCTGGTGCACGAAATTCATGCATGGGTGGAAGGGGGATGTCCCTCAGCCCAGCCTGCACCCTCTACAATCTCAGACATCCCTCTCATAATCTGGGACCACTGGCTCCTAACCACTCACCTGCCTGCCTGCCTGATCGCCCCTAACCACTCTGCCTGTTGGCCTTCTTGCCCTCCACTGCCCCCCCTTGCCAGCCTGCTTACCCCAACTGTCCCCCTCTGCTGGCCTGATCACCCCAACTGCCCCCCCTATTGGCCTTCTCACCCCCAACTGGCCCTCCCTGCCAGCTTGCTCAACCCCAACTGCCCTCCTCTCCTGGCTTGATTGCCCCTAACCACTTCTGCCTCAGCCCTGCCACCATGGCTTTGTCTGGAAGGATGTCTGGAAGGTCTAATTAGCATATTACTCTTTTATTAGTATAGATGACTTATTTTTCTGGTCACAGTACATCTCTGCATACTTGTTAGGCATACGTCCCTTTTTATTCTGATAATAAGACTGATCTCCACTGCTGGGATGCACAAAGGCCTGGTCAGTCACATGGTTGATTCAAGGCTGGCATTTAATCCAAATCTACCCATTTCGAATCAGCCCTGAGTCTTCATTGGAACCACTGGGAAATATATGCTCTCTTGCCACTGAATTAATACATAAAGAGTTATTCCTGGTGCTGTCTGAGCTGTCATTACCATCACACTGGAAAAGCCATAGACGGACAACAATGAGGGGAATGGGGATCAGTGGGCAGTGGGGGTGGTAGGTGGGGAAAAGACAGAGACTAATGCCTTAATTACATCTCCATTACTTTATTACTTGGAGTAGATCTTGCACCCATGAAAACCCGCTGCATTCTTTGGATTTCCCAGTTCCCAATTTCAAGATCCCATGAATTGGTTTTCTGTTTGTTTAAATCAGTTTAAATTTGGCAACTAATGGAGGAGAAAGCTCTGACTAATGGATTACCACATGGATCTTTTCAATGTTAAAGAATGTAATAGAAATCTTGATGTAATGCAAGTCCACTCTTGTTACCTACCCCTCTCTTTGCTGCCTTTGTATGTGATTGCCAATAAGAGAATCCAATTGTTTCTTATTGCACCATTGAGGAAAACTCATTCATTGATTCATTCATCAATTCATTTAACAAATGCTTACTGTGCATCTATTATGCACCTGACACCCATGAAGATTCATAATTGAACAAAACAGACAAATAGTCTACTTTCATAAAATTTACAATGTGGTAGGAGGGAGCTAACATTTAATAAATAAATATACCATGTAAATACGTTGTAAGCTACATGTGCTACAGAGGAAAGAATTCAGGAAAGTGGACAAAGAATATCTGAGCTTGATAATAGGTTTGGTTGTTGTTGTTGTTTGTTGTTGTTGTTGTTGTTGTTGTTGTTGTTAGATGGTCAGGAAAGGTCATATTGAGAAAATGATATTCTAGCAAAGACCTAAAAAGAGTTCTTGACACAAAACATAGTAAGGCTCCACTCAGTAGGGTGTATGGGACATGTTTCTTAGAGGAGTTTACCTATTTACACAAGAGAGAAACTCCCATCGATGCCTCACTGGAACCTTTTGCTGCTAGTTCTCTGAGGGAGCTGGCATATTTGTTTTGTTTCATTGGGCAAACAGAAACATGGGTTAGGGGTGGCTGTAGGTCCCATGAATCATTGTAATTTTCAGTGTGTATTCTCAGGCATAAAGGCTGTGATGTGAATTGCTGACTAATTTTATAAAGCACCTGGAGCTCCTCAGGGCAAAGGCACTATGTCAACACAACATTAAACAAATAGCAATAATTGACCCAATCCTCTAGTGGTGTAAGGCAAATAAGATATGTTCCCTCCTGGAAGCTCATGACGTCGTCCAGGCTTACCACTTGGCAACCTGGATTAAGCAAAGCAGTTTTAAAAGCCTCTTTAGCTACCATTGTCTATGGCGTCCAAACAAGCTCTGTGAAATGTTGAGTATTTAAAAGCAAATTAAAACTGAGTACATTTTTATTTCACTATCACAATAAGTTACTGAATAACCACTTGAAATATGTGGTTATTCAATGGCCAGGTAATTTTATTATTAGCTATAAATAAGAACAGAATAATATTAATTAGATAGCAAAAGCAGAAGTATTTTCCACCAGTCTGTACAGCACATGCAAATCTCCACCTAGCAAAAGAACTTTTAAATATTACATCTCTTGTAGTTTCTCAATATGAATTTTGATTAAAGAAACTTTCCATAAACCAGAATGTTTTTTAAATTTTCCAGATGGTAGATAAAACTCTAAAATGTACATAACATATCAACATGATTTCTTTGGGTTTCTAAGGATTCTGCAGGGAAACTACCTAACTTTAATGTAACTCTTTATCCACTTCACTCCTCTCCATGCCAAAAAAGGCATTTGTAAAATAAAATGTGCAAAATATATTCAAAACTTACAAACAAACATCAGGATTTGAATTTTAAGTAAAACAACAGATGAGTCAGGGTAAAAATTGTTTTATTTTATTAACTCCAAAGTTCAAGTGAAGAAACAAATTAACAATTTTCTCAAGGTTATTAGCTATCATTGCTCTTAGAACTATAGGATACTTTTGCTGAGACTTTAGGATTAAACTAGTGTGACTCATTTATTTCACAGATGAAGATACTAAATCTCAGAGAGGTTACTTCACAAGGAATATAAAAATCAACTATAATACCTATACTACCTTGAGCCATAGCAACACTTGGTATTTTGCAATATCCCATCATATGTTTTCCTATGATTTACTATGTGTGTGTGTGTATTTATTATTTTTTGAATTGCTTATATATTTTTAATTTCATATACCATGACTATCTACCATATTAAAAATTACTCTTGTACAATAATATTCCATCATATGCATGTACCTTGATATATTAAACTAATCCCCATTGCTGGATATGTGGCTCATTTTGAGTTTTCCACTATAATAAACAATGATGTAGCAAACTATTTTCATACATTCTTAATTATTTCCTTAAGATAAATTATTAGAAAAGAATTGCTGGTTCATAGAGTAGTTTTTAAAGGCTTTTGACAATTATTGAATTGCTTTCTAGAATGGCTATTCAAATTTTTACTTTCATTGCTAGTGAATAAGAATGTTCTAAATTGAAACAATATTTGATATTACTTTGTTTTTTAAATGTTTAACACTTTGATTAGAGAAAATGGTGGCCCTTTAATTTGCATTTTAAGTTTGGACGTTTATTCTTGTTACTGGAAAATTGTGCTTTTTTTCTTATGAATTGATTTGTGTTGATTTTTTATAAGAATGGTCATCTTTTATGTTGACCTGATTTCTAAGGATTTTTTTTTAATGCTAATTTGAGGATATGCTTTTATTGATTTGAGAGAAAGTGGGGGCGGGGGAGAGAGAGAAAAAGAGAAAGAGAGAGAGAGAGAGAGAGAGAGAGAGAGAGAGAGAGAGAGAGAGAGAGAGAGAGAGGTTGCCTCCCATATGACCCTGGACTGGGGATCAAACCAGCAACTTAGGTATGTTCCCTGACTGGGAAATCAACCTGCAATCTCTTTGATGTTTAGGACGACACTCTAATCAACTGAGCCAGCTGGCTAGGCCTGATTTCTAAGGACTTTTAAATGTATTAAAGTTAATGCCCCTTTAGCACTACTGGAAATAGGTTCCCTGGTTTGTCATTTGTATTTAAACATTTTATTTACTGTTTTCTGATGTGCAGAAATATTTGACTTTTTAAATGTACACATATCTATCAAACATTTTCTTCATGTTTTCTAACTCTGGTGATATGCTTAGAAATACCACGGCACTTTGAAATTAAATAAATATGCACCTGTATTTTATTATAGCAATTTAAACTAAATTACTTTTTAGTTGCTACTAATAAAATTATGTATTATATTACTAGTATTTGTATTTTAATCAAACCTTTTTTAATATATATTTTTATATAAAGCATAAGGAAAGAATCTAAGTTTATATTATTTTCTCAAATGATTAGCCCTTGCCTCCACACCATTTATTGCATAAACATATTTTTCCCCATTGTCTACACTGTTATTTTAATTACTCAGTAAGTGTATATCAACATGGATGATTGTATTTGTGTGTACATACACATATATCTTATTTAGAATCTATAGGCTTTTCAATGATATCTCTATTTGTTCATTTGAACCACTGTCCCATTATAGCTCTTTTCAAGGTTTATTAGCTTTCTCATGTATTTATTCCATTAGATGAACTTTTGAAATATTTTTTCAAAATAAAAAATAATACCTCATTGGTATAAAGTATAATTTAATAAATTGTGTAGATTAAAAAATTCGGTAGAACTAACATTTATAGCATCTTATATAGTTCTCCCCATGTCATAGCGAATAAGAGTGAAGTCCAGAAACAGTCTGTGTACATTCAAATCCTAGCTTCAGCTATTACCAGCTCTATAATCTTGGACAAGGGGCTCAATTTCTCTAAATCCTAAATACCGATTTGTAAAATTGGGATAATAACACTAGCTATTTCATTGGATTGTATAAAATTAACAGGTGGGAAGCACTTACATGCTTAATTAGTATGAGATATTATGATTTTTCTAAGTTTTCCTTTAGTTAGTATTTATTATTTTCCTCATAAAAATACTTCTGATTTCTTATTTCTCTTCTTCATAGGTATATTTTTGTGACTAGAATCTTGTGCTATTTAAAAGGTATATTATTTTTTCAACTATAATTTCTAACTTATTTTTCTTCTTTTATAGAATAGTTAATGATTTCCTTTTATGCATTGTCTTTGGGCACCTTATTGAATTTCTGCATTATTTCTAATAATCTTTCACCTAATTCGTTCATTGTTTCTATGTAGATACCAAGTTATAGTCACTTTTCATTTTATATATTATGTTTCAAATAACTATATTAACTAGAATTTCCCCAATAATATTACAAAAATATTTTAATACTACATGATAGCACTTATAATTAGGGTAAAAATTTTTAAATATATTTTTATTTATTTCAGAGAGGAAGGAAAAGGAAGAGATAGAAACAACATTGGTGAGAGATAATTGATTGGCTAACTCTTAAGCCGACAACGTGGGCATGTGCCCTGACCAGGAATCCAATCTTGACCGCTGGTTCATAGGTCGATGCTCAACCACTGAGCAACACTGGCCAGGCTAATTAAGGTAATTTTAATAGGAAAAAAGCACGGTTAAAAATCTTTTTATTATTGAGACAGACACTATATCCTTTTGTTGCTTTTTCATTTGTGTCCTTTTCTTTTTTAAATGATGGATGGCTATTAAATGGATATCAGATGCCAATCTGCCATTGCTTTCTCTTTTAATCTATTACTATGATTGGTTCTATGAGAAGATTCACTCACAATGAATCATATGTTTATTTATGAAATCAACTTTATTTGACAAGAGCATGATTCTTTTAAGAAAATGCAGAATTCAATTTACTAACATTATATGTAGTATTTTATCTCTTTATTAAATAGTACGGTTTGCTGAGGAATTTCCTATTTCAGTTGGTTATGGTTCATACAATGAATTCTATAGTTGACTTTCTTTTTGCTACAGCATGGATGAACCTGGAGAGCATCATATTAAGTGAAATAATCCAGTCACAGAAGACAAATACCATATGATTTCACTTATATGTGGAATCTAATGAACAAAACAGAAACAGACTCAGACAGAGAACAGACTGACAGCTATCAGAGGGGAGGGGTCTGGAGGGGGTTTGGGGGCTGGGTGAAAAAGATGAAGAGATTAAGCAAGAAACAGAGTCAAAGACACAGATAACAGTATGGTGGGTAACAGAGGAAAAGCAGGTGGTGAGGTCAAAGGGGTAAAGGGGGAATAAATGTTATGGAAGGAGATTTGACTTGGGTTGGTGAACATACAGACAATATACAGGTGATCTATTATGGAACTATACACCTGAAACCTTGGTTGCAGTTGGTTTTGGTTCATACAATGAATTATAATAATTTCATAATTTATATAAATGACATAATTGTATTATCCAATGTCACCTTAATAAGTGCAATAAAAATAAAATTCACTTTCTTTTCATAAACTCTAGAAGAATTTAAATAACATATTTTTTGTTCTTTAACATTTGTAAGCACTTTCAAAAAAATTCTCTGGTCCTGATATCTTTTGTAGGGTTGTCTTATAAAAGCACCTTTTCCAAAATATATTGCTTTATCAGGTTATGCACCTCAATTTATGTCTATCCTATCTAATAAAAGAGTAATATGCAAATTGACCATCACAAGATGGTTTCCCCCATGTGGTCAAAGATGGCCACCACAAGATGGCCAGCAAGGGAGGGAAGTTGGGAGGGACCCAGGCCTACAGGGGTGGGCAGTTGGGAGCAACCAGGCCTGCAGGAGAGGGCAGTTGGGGGACCATCCTGGCAGGGGGAAGGTAGGTAGGGGCAATTAGGCCGGCACAGGAGCAGTTAGGCATTGATCAGGCTGGCAGGGAGTGGTTAGCGGCACTCAGTAGGCGAGAGGTCAGGAGCCAGCAGTCCTGGATTGTGAAAGGGATGTGTGACTGCCTGTTTAAGCCTGATACCACCAGTGGGATGGGGCCTAAATGGGCAGTTGGACATCCCTCAAGGGGTTCCAGATTGGAAAGGGTGCAGGTTGGGCTGAGGGACACCACCCAAAGCCCCCACTCCCACTCCATGCACGAATTTTGTACACTGGGCCTCTAGTATATGTGTGTGTGTGTGTGTGTGTCTTATAGAAAGACACACATTTTATCATAATTTTTGGTAAATATTATTAATTTATTATGAATAATTGATATAATTAGTATAATTATCTCTATCTTGTATGTGTGTGTAACTGTTTCACTATTAGGTATGATTCTTTCTCATTTTCTCTCACAACAGAAAACTGGGAAGGACATATTAGGAGGTGAGAAATAAAGCCTCCTCTCTCAAGTGTTTACCATCTCCCAAGAGAAACACTATTGTCTGTCTTATAGATGGGTCTCCATGCCAACAGTACACACCTCTGTGATAATTCTTCCTAATCATTCAGAAGTAATTTTCCACTTTCAGCTTTTAAAAAATTGCATAGGGATCCCCCTCTTCATAATCTATCCATAAATGAACTGAGAAGTATTTCACAAAATTCAAAAATAGTGGTAAGCTTTACAACAGAAGCACTTCTAAACTGTTTGTCTCCATTCTCATCGCCTGGCTCCGGACACAGGGAGTACTTTAGGACTAATTTTGGAAAGAACATGTACTTTTTCCATATTATATAACATCTTGAGAACATTTAATGAATGCTTAGTAAGAATTTTAAAATAAAGATTTAAAATAATTTTATGCCACTGAGAAAGATTAACATAATAAACTATATTTCATATTTTAGGAATCAGTGTAGTAAAGCAGTGTTTTAAAATATAAAAGGCAAGACAAGCATTACAAGTGAAACCTGGAGGAACCAAAGCTTCTAAAATAATTCAACCTTCCCTCCAGCAGACCCTCATGCAGCACACTGATATCTGGGGAGCTGATAATGAATGGAGACAAGTAGGAAACTTAATAATAGCCACAGCTTCTTGAACGTTTGCCATATACCTGGTACAATGCTAGGTATTCATACACATTAGCTCTTCTCTTCATGATCGTGGGCAGAGCAGAGGACAGCTGATATTGCATTCACTCCTTAAGACCCAAGAACCTAGGTCCAGGCGTTCTTCATAGGAGTCACCTCATTACATTTTTGCAGCCATCTTACAGAACAACTATTATTGTCCCTAATTTTGGGATGAGGTCACTGAATCTGACACCCCGAGGTCACAGCACTAACAAGTGACAAATAATAAGTTGCAGTTCATGCGCCCTTTACATGGTGCCACTGCTTCAAGTTTGACTCAGTTTGTTTCTGAGAATAATGGCTGACTTGTTATCTCCTTACAATATGCCAGACACTTTTCTAAGTGCTTTATGTGCACCATCTTCTTGAATCTTCACAATTCTATAAACGAAGGACGATGATTGCATGCCCCTCACTGACTTAATAGAGAAGGGAAATGAGACTTAGAGAATTCGACATACCCAAGGTCACACAGCTGGCGAATAACAGGGCCAGAATATGCACCCAGATTATTTAATTCTAGCTTTAAGCTTTTAATCACTATACAGAAATGGGCACCAGGAAAGATGGCTATATTGGGGAAATAATATTTATAAACTCTAAAGGAGTATGAATAAGTTAGCAATTGGAAGAAAAAGCTATGATTTAAAATTCCAGGATGAGCTGTTTTCCTTAGAAGTCAACATCTATTTTGATCCCCACTGAGGAAGGAATACAATGAAACACAATTGAAACTGCGACAGGAAAGTTAACCATGAGACAACTGTGGGCAGCCAAGGCCGAGCAGGTCTCACTTTTCCTAAAGACATCAGTCACTCTTGACTACAAAGAGTTTAGGGTCCCGTCTTTATGTTCAACACAGTAATTCAGAAGGACACAGTGCAAATAAGCAAAAACACAGGGCAAATAACTACCTGAATGAATGTGTTTCCTTCTAGACTTTTGAGTGGGTAGGAAGATGAAACACGGAGAGCAGAAATAAATTTACTTGTGGAAAAGCATAGGGAAAAAAGCAAAGGAAGCACTGGCCCCCAGCACCCGGTGTAACCCCCTTTTAAAAAGTCTCCCTCATCCCCAACTGGTTGGAGAACCATAAGATGACGGACTCTCTGTGAACTCTCTTTCTACCCAACCTCTGGGCACTGAAGCAAAAGGAGCCCCTGGCATCACTGACATTTTCAGATTTGAGGTGGGTATGCAAATTAAGCCCTGTCTCTTCTTACACATCTATCCACCTGGAATGAGGGGACTGATGGTGAATGAGGCTGTGCCACAGTCCTCGTGCCTCCCGTAAGAGGACGCTCATGAAGCACGTGGGCCTTGTTCTCAGCTAGCGCTGAGATGCGCAATTGCTTCATTAGAACATGATACTCTGTGGTCCCTGGAATCCTAGTCACCTCCTAGAGAAGGCGGAAGGGTCCTAGTTTAGATGATATACAGCTCAGGTTTCCTTAATTTTTCTAAATTTATTCTAATGTTTTAAGTACTTTCTGGCTGGTTTCCAGAGTTTATGAACTATGAAGCCTATCTCGATTAAGAAAAAAGCTTTGTACAAAACATAATGTAAATGCTATTTTTTCCCCACTTTTATGACTATGCTGAGTCCTCTTGCCATGGAGTATCGGAGGCCTGTAGAGTATCTTTTAAGCACCTGGCAGAACTGTGAATTCCTATCCTGTGTCATAATGTTCTGATCCTGACTTTTTATTCAAATTCTCTCTCATTCCCTCTGTATTTGTTTTGCCCACACGATTAAAAGCCTCTCATTTAAGCAGCACAACAATCCTAGGAGGGAGATACTTTTCATTGCCAAATATTAGAATGGAGAGATCTGAGGTGGAGGAGGTTAAATGACTTGCACATGGCCATAGCCACGACTTGGGAATTCTGCTTTGCTATACAAGGCAGCGGTAAAGCCATAGGCTGCTATAGCACTCGCTGTTCTCTATCTAAATAGTATGGCACAGGAAAAACGCTATCTTCCCAGAGAAATGGATGTTGTGTTCTTCACCTAATATTTCCCTTATTTCCTGCTAAGTTTTGGCCACCATGTAGCTATGAGATAGGTTTCTGGGCTCCCTCAGAGGAAACACAACAAGCCCTTATTTACTGGCATATCCACTTTATCTTCATCCAATTTTCCCTTTTAAAACTCTGAACTGGAAAAGTAAACTTTATTGCTTTGTACTTTTATAAGATACTGCGAATGCTCTTTACTCTTGGTCTTAGCCAAAAGTGCAAGTCCTTTTTGCCGATCTGCAGGCCGTGAGTAAATGAAGGAAGAAAGGAGGCAGGCAGTGTTCACGCAATCAAGGCGGCAAACACGAATGGCTGCCGTTTATATTTTTAGATGACTATGAAGTTTGTTTTCTAATAAATGAAACCTTAACAAAATGTTATGCAGCACCGCTATTTCTAGAAATCTTTTATATAAAGGTTCCTCATACAATGCATGTAGGAGTAGGATGCTGAAACAAGTGAACTTTGCGGCAAGTAGAGCAGTCCCTAATCTGTTTCTGGTTTACTACCTCTCAAGAGTCCCCAGAAGTAAACATAGACTACAACGAGTTTGTGAAATCTAGTATAACAATACGGCCTATACTAACACTAAACTTTGTATGTCTGAGATTTATACTTTTATCTACAAGATTCTTCGTAACAAAACAATGCTGTAATAATTATTAAGAAATACCACATGCTCTTTTTTTTATTGATTTCAGAAAGGGAGAGGTAGAAACATCAATGAGGAGAGAGAATCATTGGTTGGCTGCCTCCTACACTCCCCCTACTGAGGATTGAGCTCACAACCCAGGAATGTGCCCTTGACCAGTATGGAACCCTGAACCCTTCCGTCTGAAGGCCTACGCTGTATCCACTGAGCCAAACTAGCTAGGGCCCACATGTTCTGATTTTACACTAGTTTGCAAATGATATTATCTTCCCTCACCGCCTACTAGGTAGATGCCTGTTACCAGGATACCACATGGGGAGTGTTATTTGCTGGCCATGTTGGCATTTTGGGATTAAGAATCTTTACACCACAGCCTTGCCATCATTGATGGCTGGCTGAGCATCTAAAAGCCACAGGGACGCTGAGCAGAACTGAAGACTGCAGCCAGCCTTTCTCACCTTGTCGATGTTAGGAATACAATGATGGCTTGTAGAATATTTTTCGGAAATAATTTGGTCAGGTTTATTTCCATTAATGTATGTCCTCTGGGCATTTTACACTAACTCTCATGAATGTTGCACCCCTGTCTGAGTGGCTGACATCCTGAGAGAACAAGGTATTTTAATTAGAAATGGGCTAAAATAGCAAAGTGAAAACAAGGAAATAAACACTGAAGCCACAGGATGCTAAACCCAGATGAGCACTGCTCTATTTGCAGCTGAAATCAGCGAGGGAGGCCAGCGTATCCTGACAAGGCAATGAATGCATCAGGGAAGATGGGGGCCAATGAAAGGAAAGGCCCAGCCGCACCTCAACTTTAGCTCTCTCAGCTGGAAAGGCAACAGGGTGCTCCCTCACTAAAACCCTGCCTGTTCATAAAATGACGTACATGTAATACAGAATGTTATTGGTGGCTCTAGAGGCCATATACTTGGTTGTGCAAAAACCATAAGCTTAGGAATACTGTTAAACATGGAGTGTTTCCAGACTGACAGCAAGAGAAAGTTAACCATTTTTCTTTCTACAAAATTTATTTGAGCATCTGCTATACACTAAGTGTGGTTCTAGGCTCTGGGGATGGAACAGGAAACAACACAGACCAAATGCCTTTTATGGAGTTCATATTCGAGTTGGAGGCATATAGACATGAAAATACAGAGGCAAATTATAAGATATATTAGAGAGTGCTGAGTATGATAGAGAGAATTCTAGCAGGGGAGCCTGCAGGGGTGGGAGTCAGGAATGGAGCCAGTAGTTCTCAAACTGTTGGCCAGCAAAATGCTACACTGAGGTGAAAAGAAGCTAACAAGCAAAATAAAAACAGACTCATAGTTGGCAGAGGGGAGGGAAGGGGGCACTGAGTGAAACAGGTGAAGGGATCAAGCCAAAAAATAAACAAACTTCATAGACAGACAGCATTGCTGTATGGGGATGGGGAGACGCAGAAGAGGGTAAAGGAGACATGAACAGTGTGGAAAGAAACATGACTTTGGTGGTGAACATACCATATATTGTGCTATAGATCTGTACACCTAAAACCTGTATCATTTTATTAACAATGTAACCCCAATAAATTTAACAACAACAAAAAAAGACTTGAAGGAAGCAAACCACAAGAATAGAGGGTGGAAAGCAAACGATTTCTTCATTTGGACATAAGTATGCTGGACGCAGGGCAGGAAGCATTTTCTATGCTAAGACTGTGCCTCAAGCAGCAGCATTGAGATGACTGAACAGTAGAAGGGAAATCCAAGCCAAAACATTAGGAGAAAAGAACATATTGCTGTGTTAAAAGACGGAGAAAAGTAAAGGATCACAACACAGAGATTTTTAAGACAAAACTGGAGGCATTAAAAAGAAAGTCATACTTGACAGCATAACTCCAGGCCACTCCCGCTGACACCTGGCACACTTGATTTATTCTGGCATGAAAAGTTCCAATGGTAGAGTTGGAGGGGTTTTCTCTGCTGCGAGAGTCATGTCAGGGTGACGACCGTGTTCAGGAAAATTCGAGGATACTGCTAATCGCTCAGACAGCATGGACACATGTGCCCTGCTCCCCATCTCAGAAGTAATACACAAAGCACATGCATTTTCTGGAGATCTAAGCCACATTACAGGGGTGAGAAAAGTCCATGAATAGAGTGGGAGGATTATGAATCTCAGAATTGCAAGCTGGTCACTTAAAAACAAAACGAAACACTAAGGGCAGCCTTGACCGAAGACAATAGTGGGGAAGAGAAAGCACACATGCCCAATATGCCCATTTTCAAATAAGATCATGGCTGTGTCCTCTGTGGTCATAAGGAAAGTGCTTAACTTCAGTTATTTCATTCTCTTAATTTGTTATTAACAATCATACATGGTCCCTAACATCGTGCCTGTCCACACTTCATCTGATGAGACTACTTAATGGCTCAATATCTTTTAGGAAAAGACATTCATTGAAGAAAGTCTTGATATATGTGTGCATATGTTATCTATTATTAAAGCTTTAATTTTTTAAAACTTAAAATACTATAATGCTTACTTCATACAAGCCATGTCACAATTTCTGGCAATTTTGGAGCCATTGATATGTATGATTCATTGAAATAGCATTCAAAAGAGATAATTTCATTTATCACATGAACTTCAAGAAAATAAACAGAAAAAAAATTGAAAGTTTGTTTTGGAGAAATTTTATGCTGCTGACTTCAAAGCACCTCACCCTTCAGTGACCTTCTTGAATATAAGCTGCAGATATGAGTGTGAATGACGCAGATTATTCTACATAGAATTTCCTGTTGTGAAAGCATTCACAAAGTCATCTTCAGAGTCCACCTGTAATGTCAAAGGTCAACTACCGCTATAGCTCATGAACATATTCCCACAATACTAAATATGCATTGTTAAAATATGCTTTAAAGACTTTCTGATTCGGAAAGCTAAAATAAACTTTTCTTAGAATTATACAGGGTATTTTGAAAAGTTGGTTACAGCACTCACAAAAAGTTTTTGCCTATTTGTTCTTGTCTTTTGGAATGATGTCCTCATGGATCAGTAACATTCTTTAAGGGCTAAGTATATGCCCCAAATTTCCATTTTTCTATTCAAAGCAACTGGGAATAATTTACATACAAGTGAAGAAACATGCCAACTTTTAAAAATATCAGTTTCTTGACACATACTAGTAGTCTAACACTGTAGACTATTGTTGTAATTTTAAGTTCTTAATAGAGTAAAAGTTAAAGGAATGGCATGTTATTTGTAAGTTTCCAAAGCACAGATCAGCTCTGATTTGCAGACCATGTTTCTTTAAATATTTAGTTTAGGATATGACACCAGAGACCTTAGCAGGAATACTCTGAAGAAATGTAAAGCTTAATAAATCCATGAAAATGATTTGGTTATGGGTGACTCCATATTTTTAAACATAGTATAAATATATAAAGTCAAAGGAAATAGAGATAAAAAAAACTATTCCTAGTGATAAATGTTGAGGTAAATTCGATTCTCTTAAAACACTTTTTTGTATGATACTCCACGGAATTCCCATCTTAGGTCCCATTGACAGTACAATTTAAGAAAAACATACTACTCTGAAGAATATGAAAGACTGAGTAGCCTTAGCTGGTTTGGCTCAGTGGATAGGGTCCTGGGTCCAATTCTGGTCAAGGGCATATACCTTGGTTGCAAGCTTGATCCCTGGCCCTGGTCAGGGCGCATGCAGGTGGCAACTGATAGATGTCTCACCTAGATGTTTCTCTCTGTCTCTCCCCCTCCCTTCCACTCTTTTTTTTAAAAAAAACTCAATGGAAAAACATTCTTTTGTGAGGATTAACAACAACAACAAAAAGAAATGGGTAGAGCAAGACAGGTGAAATTCATTCATTCACTCAAAAGTACATATTGAGTGCTATTCTGGGTTAGATACTCTTTTCATGATATCAAGATAAGTTGCTCTGGTTCTCGTTCCCTAGTACTTTTAATAATTACTAGGGAGGAGAGACCAGTAAACAGCTCATTACCTGTCTCTCCCAGGAAGGATGACAATAAAGCTCAGAGGATGATCCAAAACAATTTATCCCATCCTCAGGTCTAGGGCCTGGAGTAGGTGGGTTTCATGTAGAAGAAGAATTACTGAAGGAGACAGATGGCGAGTCTAGTTGGGGAAGGGTGATCCCCACAGATGAAGCCAACTGTGCAAAGGTAGGAAAAACAAGCAGAAAACAGAGAACAATAAGTTCATTGTTTCTAGGGAGAGCTGTATAGGACACTGCAAACGGGGAGGGAGAGGACACCAGGGAGAGAGGAGTCAAAAGGCCAGCTACAGGGTCTGTTTTATCTTGAGGGCTCTGGAAGATGTTGAACTAGTTTAATCAAATATTTTGAAAAACATGGCAGTGTAAGAGGATACTATGATCCTCATTTTCAAACTAAGTTTTGAAATTTCCAGTTTTCTTCCCTTTCTGAGCCCCTAGAATTGTGCTTCCCTGCCTCCTTGAAGTTAACAAAGCTGCATTGCTTTGAAAAATGAAATATGATTCCTTTCGTTGTGGGTGGAAGCATTTATTCGCTACTGCTTGGATCTCTAACTTCTTGGTCTGTCGGGGATTGTAGATGAAGGTGTTGGTCTAAGCAATCGCAGGTGACTAATGGCCTGGATGGTCACCAGACTCAGTGGGATTGTCGGTTACCACAGTATAAACTGTGCCTACCCTTTCAAAGCAATGGGGGGATATTCTTTTTTTAAAATATATTTTATTGATTTTTTATAGAGAGGAAGAGAGAGGGATAGAGAGTTAGAAACAGAGAGAAACATCAATCAGCTGCCTCCTGCACACTCCCAACTGGGGATGTGCCTGCAACCAAGGTACATGCCGTTGACCGGAATCGAACCTGGGACCCTTGAGTCTGCAGGCCTACGCTTTATCCACCGAGCCAAACCAGTCAGGGCTGGGGGATATTCTTATAATCAATAAGCTATTGCCACTGATTTGCGATTAGTTCAATGAAAACAAGTTGTTTTCCATCTTAAAACTGCTCACCTATCAAAAGTAACTTTCTTCCACTGCTACATCCAATCACTTCTCCAAGCTTTTGGAAGTGGCAGCTAATGGAGCGTTTGCTTATCTATTTACTTATAATTAATTTTTGTTTGGAAAATTGAAAAAATGCAGAGTAAAATGAAGAGGGCGTGTATTTCTTTTCATAATTTTTACCAAGAAGCAGTACCTTGGTAAGTGGTAGTATTAAATGTATGAGGATAGTTTAAATCCTAAAAGTAAATATTGTACATGTTTGCATGCACTTTATTCTTTGTCCTTTCTGACTGCTGCCTTAGGACATGCCTGCTTCTCAGCACCAATTTATGTCTATCTCATATGTCAACAAATGTTTTAAAATGTTGGAGAATACAGAAGAAGCCAGATTCTTCTTCCTCAGAGATGCATCTAACCCTTAAAACATGGGAGCATTCCCTAATAGGCCATCTTTGGACACGGTCAGACTTCTGTACCAGCCAGATATATTATTCATAACACAAAAGGGAAATTGCTTATCCTTTTCCTTATATACTCGGATAATTCATCACCTATAGAATATTATATGGATTTGGTCTCAGGAGAATATATTATGTCTATATATTATACAAATGAAATATGTTTAAAAACATGGTTGTGAAGGAAACACTTCCTGAAATGACAAGTTGTAAATTTGCCTGTAAAATCAGAAGGCCTACGCTAGCCCTTTGAGAGTTGGCCAAGATGATCCCTTGGGTAAGGAATCTAACCCTTTCAAATTGCATGAAAATTAGAAGTTAAATGAAGATGTTATGGATGGAAAATCATTTCTACATAAACAACTGGGATGGAAAGAATTAGAATAATGGCTTTTAAAAAAATTATTATATTTTTATTTTTCTATGTCACTCACAATTATTTTAAATGCATGCACTTTGAAATAAAATATACTCATCTAGTCCTCTTTTAGGAAAATCCCTTAGAGGTGGGGTTTTTTTTAATAGAAAAAAAGTAATACTTTCAACAAAGCAGAACCTTAACACAAAGCTGATGTTGGTGGCCAAGAAAAGCATGTTATCTTATATTTTCTGCCTAATAAATGACAGAGAGAGAGAGAGTTAGTTTATTTTTCACTCTCTCCCATGGTAACTATGCTCCTTAGAGCTAAATCCTCAGGACATCAGAGCGTGTTACTCCCTTGGCTATCTGGTTAAAACAGAGATAACGATTAGGCCAGAGGCTCTTTCTCATTTCCTCTTCAGAGGTGTTCAGCTATTGAGAAATATTAAACTGCGTGTGATTTAGGTGCCCGATTCAGGAAAAGGAGTTGTCTGTGTTATGATTCCAAACTGTGTTGCCAAAGGGGTTCCAGGTAGGGGTTCCGCTCTGCCCAGAAGGCTCAGTTCACTGAGAAGTGGCTGGTGGGGTGGTATCCAGCGTCAGCCTTGCTGCAGCTAATATCTCAACAGGCCTGGGGACAGAGAGAAAGGTTCCCCTGGACGCGCTTAGCAGAGAGTCCAGAGAAGTCTCATAGAGTCCAAGCAGGTGGAGCAGAAAGCGGTTTCACACCATTTCCATTGCGAGGTTGGAGCAGCATACCTTTCCAATAAGAATGCAACCCTCTGCAGCCACTGGAGCCAATGAGAAGCTGCCTGACACATTCACTCCACTGAGACTTAGAGACACCATCAGGGTGCAGAGGACCCCACCGGCGCTGGGGGAGTTAGAATGAGTGACGTGTACTGGGGAGGCATTGTGTACCAGACACACTGTTAGTGCTTTCTGGGCATTCATTTATTCTAACTTCGCAACCTCTCTCAGACGTCATTCTTATGACTTGCCCCATTGTACAGATGCAGAAATGGAGGTGTAGAAAAGTGATGGAACTTGCCACAGGTGATACAGCTAGTACAGAGGAGAGCCAGATATCAGCTAAGAGCCTGCCTCCAGAACCCACACTCAGCTACCAGGCGGGAACAGCTCTCAGGGAGAGGCAAAAACAGAGCAGGTAACTCCAAGCCTTTGCTTCCAAGAGGAGATGCAAGTTATACATCACATGAAAAGATAATGAACGTGAGAAGACAGAAAATGATAGGTGCCCAGTGAGTGCCAGGAAACGTCTATCTCATGTCAACAAATAGTTGTTGAAATAGGTCCAAAGGAAAACAGATTATAAGAAGGAAAATAACTTAAAAAGTGGGTCCTTGAATTGGCCGTGAGTAAGTAGGGACAATGTAGTTGGAGAGAGAGGACATGCATGGGCCAGCCTCATAGAGGCCTGCGTTCAAATTCCAGCTCTGCCTGCCACTTACAAGCTGTGAGATGGTAAATTACTTGGGTCTTTGTGCTTTAGTTCCCCTATCTACATGACAGTAAAACCTATTTCAAAGAATATTCATGAATTTAAGCAAAATTTGTTAAGCATAGGTCTTAGCATGGTGCCTGACACAAGGTAAACACTTAATATTTTTTATTATTATCCAATTGGGGGCTAACAGGAAGAGGATTTCAGATGAGGCATGTGGAATAAATTTGTAAAAGCCAGAAACACACCTTCTGTCTGCTCAGTTCAAGCTGACTAGATAGGTTATATGTCTGATTTGAGCTGAAAAGTTAGAGAGAAGCTCCCCTCAATGGTCATAGGGGGCCTCAAAACTGAAAAGTTGCATGTGGTCCTTTTGATCAATAAGTATTGTGGGTTTTGTGCAAAGATGTAAGTATAGGAAGAGAGTGGAGACGCCTGAATAAGCAAAACCCATTCTGTATTTGGTGATACAGTCTTGCCTGGAGGACACTCATGAGCTACAACATGCGATAGCTGACTGGAAGAACAGAAAACTGGGATTAATTCAGTAATCAAAGAAAGATTTGTCAGATACCAAGTAGGAGTCAGCTCTAAGCTGGGTTTCAGGGTATACAATGAATAAGGTAGGGATGACAAGGAGCCCCCAGGAAACTCAGTCTTGTGATGGAGATAGATAAGAAAACAGCGTGTGCAATCCTATTTGAGAAGTGGTATCTCAAAACCAAAACAAAAAGCAATGCACAAGCTTCAGGGGAAGCACAGAGACTTAGGAAACAACACAGGGGTGGGGAGCACTCCCAAGAAGAGACAATTCTTTAGAGGAATCTCAGAGGAAGAGGCAGGGCGCACTGAGCAGATGGGGGAGGGGGGGTCAGGTGTGGGGAGGAGGCATCTGATCAGAAGAAACAGCATGGACAAAGCCTGACAAATGGGATCAGATGAAATATTTAAGGAGTTCCAAAACACTTCCCATGAGGAGGGTGCAGTGGGGTGTGGCACAGGAGTTTGAGAAATAATGTGCTAAAGACCCTAGAGACCCATAGAAGAATGTGGGGGGGGGGGAGGGCGGGGACAGGCTTGGCTTTCCCCTTGGGAGAGGTCCCTATGGAAGGAGGGGGAAGAAGATGGTGAGACTGGAGGCCTATGAACTATTTAGAAAGTTATTTCACAGAGCTCAGGCGAGAAATAGTTTCAGTGTCATTGGGTGACGAGAAGAAGGACTCAATGGTCTATGACATAAATGTAAAGAGCAAAGGTAAAGCTCCAGACTCTCCTTGGCTTCAAGTACAAAGGGCAAAGTGATCCGGCAGGTGAAGGCCCTGACAGATGCTCAGGATGATGAGAGTTGCAGCACGCCGGAGCACAGTTGTCCCGTTCTTTTCTTTTCTCTCTCATCCTCTGCCACATTATTCCTCTTCACCCTCCTGGGATGCCCCCCTTCTCTCATAATTGGGAAAGGACGTGGAGTGCATGACTACTGGGGAGAGAGCCAAGACAGCAGAGGGCAATGAAGAGAAGGAGATGAGGAACAAAACGTAGAAAAAACTTGAGAAGACAGGCGGTACTTTTGCTAATGCCGCCCGTAAAATAAAATGTAAAAATGAAATGTTATGCATAAATGCAAACACGTGCCTATGTGTGTATGGATTAAATAAACCCTCTCAGCCAGAAGAATCTTTTCCACCACATTAAGAAATGGAAGTGTTAGAGGCTTAGATGGGGGACACTTGGTTTTCCCCTCTGAATGATGGATCGTATCTTGACTCTTAGAGGAACATAGGTAAGGAGTGCATTCTTGATTTTGGAAATGCAGTGGCTACCCACCATTTTCAGGATAATGGAAAGGTCTTAGCATGGCTGACAAGGCCTAGATGAGCTGGCCCTGCCCACCTGGTTGGCCTCATCTCCCATCTCTGTGCCAGTCTACACCCTGGTTCTTTAGGCTTCTTTTACATTCAGCACTCATCACTCATGTACTCATTACTCAAGGTTCCCTCTCTAATCTTTCCTTTCTTCTCCTGGTTAATTCTTACTGATCTGTCAAGTCACAGTATGAACACCGATTTCACAGAAAAGCCATTCCTGAGCTCCCTGATCAGGTCAAATACCCCCTCATAGATTATTTCAAAGGCTTGTGCTTCTCTTCCATAGCACCTGCCCAGTTATAGTCGTGTGTGTGTGTGTGTGTGTGTGTGTGTGTGTGTGTGTGTGGTGGGGGGGGAATTTGATAAATGCTTCTCTGATTGTAAATCCATGTAAACAGGAACTATGTCTGATTTTACATACTATTTAACCTTCAATATCTACAAATACATGGTAAGCAGATATAGTATGTGTAGTCATGGGGCAATGATGTCAGAGTGTAGTAAAGGTTTGAAGGAGCTGAACCTAAAAATAGGCATCAAAGATTGACTTAATCTGCTGCCTATCCTAAATATTATCTTCACAATATATTTCATTTCACAATAAATGGAAAATATGACTTTTAAAAACTGTATTTAGTTGTATGTGTTTTTTAAATTTTTTATGGGATCCTAGACTACAAAAAAAGGCCCTGCTGAGTAGTACACTTTTTAGAGCTCAAGGAGAAGTGAGGGTTCTTGAGTCTTATAACTTACATTACAGGTTTTCTATATTAGTTTTCAAACTAACACAAAATTAATGCAGCTATTTTATGCAAGATCTTACCATTAGATTCTCTAGAACATTCATTGAAAGTATATCTCATTATTAAAAATCCATCCTTCAGTGTGTTTAAAACCATCTAGCCACCTCAAAAAAGACAATGTCTGAGGCCAAATCCCTGCTTTCTTTTGTGATTACAAGGACAAGCAGTAAATCAGAGCACAGTCAATGCCAATTGCTGACGGTGAGTCCTGCAAGTTCCTCTTTGTCTTTACGCTACTTGCATGGGATGTCCAACATGCAGTTCTTTGGTATTTTTCCAGGAAGTACAAAGGTTCATAGATAAAATTCAAATTAGTCCATTTTCTTACTACAGATATAGTTCGCATGTGGAAGGTATGCTTGTTAGGAAAAAGGTTAAGCCAATAAACTCAAATTGTGGAAATATCTGAGACTTTACATTATCTATAATCCAAACTACTATGAACAATATAAAGCTGATGACCAATCATTAGTAACAGAAAAGTATCTGAGATCCAGACACTATTTTAAAGTCATAACTTTGCAGGGTAAAATTACTATTTTTGTGTGTGTGTGGGAGGGTAATACTTACTTTTTATAAGACTTTAAGAAAAGTTCAGCTTTTATTTCTATATTTCAACTTCAGTCAGAATAAATGCAACAATTCTACCAAGAGTGAACAATGGTGAATGGTTGAGTTTTCTCACTGATGGAGTGGGAGGTTACAAATAAGCAAAGGGAAGAAGCTGGAAGGATCGATGTCAGCGATTTTCAAGGAGTGCACCACAAGAATTTTTAAAACATGCAGTACCTGACTTTTAGTCAGGAGCACTGACCTCTTTGCCCTAAGATTGTCAAATTAAAAAAAAAAAAATGACAACAGCCAACACAACAATAGCCATCTGGTGTGAATGAATCACAATTATACCTACTTTTTTGTCAGAGCGGCAAAAAATATATAATTTGATGTGCTGCAGAATTTTAGTAATTAGTTTATGTGAGCCATAAGATAAAAAAGATTGAAAATTGCTGATATATATTGTAATGAATTAAAGTTGAAAGCTTTAGTATATATTCATGCTTTTAAAAATCTATCTTTCTATCTATCTAGCCATATATACAGATATATGTATAGACACACATATAGTAATGTATAGACATATTCATAGATATGCATATATTCACAGGTAAATATACACACATTTCCTTGCTCTGCCACCCAAGTAGGCCTAGAAACAATGACATCCAATAGCAATAAACATACCTAGTGCCCACATCTTGGTTTTTAATCTAATCTAATCTAATAAAAGAGTAATATGCAAATTAATCCTCACTCCATTACACCTGAGCCACGCCCACCAGCCAAGCCAAGCCCACAAGCCAATCAGAGTGGCAATATGCAAATTAACCCAGTCAAGATGGCGGCTGGCAGCCACGGAGCTAGAGCAAACAGGAGGCCAGCGACGGAGGAAACTGCCTGCCTAGGCCGGCTGTGGCCTCCACTCGAGGCAACAAAGTTTCAATTATAGAAGCCATGGAGCTGAAGCAAATAGGAGGCTTCATTGCCTGCCTAGGCAGGCTGTGGCCTCTGCTCAAGGCAACAAAGTTTCAATTATAGAACATAAATAAACCCCAGAAACCTGCTTCCAGCCAGCCTCACTGAGACCTTGGGTCAATGGGAGCTGTGGCCAGCCTGCAAACAGCCCTCAGTCGCTCACCCAGGCTGGCCAGGCACTCCAGTAGGGATCTGAACCCTGAAAAGGCTGTGGCCAGCCTGAAAATGGCCTTTAGCCCCTCACCTAGGCTGGCCACACCCCTATGGGGGAGGGTCCCCACTGGGGGGGTGGCCAACCTGCAAACAGCCATTAGCCCCTCACCCAGGCTGGCCAGGCACGCCAGCAGGTGGACATCCCCCGAGGGGTCCCAGACTGCGAGAGGGCACAGGCCAGGCTGAGGGACCCCCCAGAGTGCACACATTTTTTTTGCACTGGGCCCCTAGTTCTCTCATAAAGGGAAACAGGGGTCCTTGGAGAAATGACTGAATCTAGAACTGGGGAAGGAAAATGTGTAAGATAAGTCTGCATCTTGTAATGGCAGAAAGTAAGGAAGTGCTAAAAAAAATCCCACAATGAGAGGGATGTGTCAAAGGGACACAAATGTCAACTGAAAGAACTCCCAATAGCCAAAGCTGAAACATGTTGAGCAACAACATAATATTAAATTATGACCTAAAACACCAAGTACATATTCATGGGTCCATACTGACACATGCATAGGAGTGTATAAATCATTAAATAAATATAGAATTGACAGATCTTCTTTGGAGAAGAATTACAAATATTTTATGTAGATACTCTGCATGGAGTTTGCACATAACTCCCTCCTCCTTAAGGGTTGTTTATTGGAACTTCTTTCCAAAGAGTAAAGTATAAAAATAAGGAAAAAGAATGAGCTTACAGTAGAAAACAAGATCTATAGGTATGTAGATATATAGATATACACTAACCTGTATATATACTTTTATCTACAAATATATCTATATGTAACTTGGTGATCAGGGTTAACATGAATAACCATAAGTCATTTTGACAGTGTGATAAAAACGGCATTTTTACCCTATGAAATCTTCTTCCTCAAAACACAAAACCCCATTCTAATCATGAGGAAATACATCATAAAATCTCAATTGAGGGAAATTCTACAAAATATCTGACCAGCACTCTTCAAAACTGTCAAAATAATCAAAACAAAGATAATATGAGAAACTGTCACATCTATGAAGAGTCTGAGGAAATATGACAACTAAATGTAATGTGTTTTTCTGGATGAGATCCTAAAACAGAAAAAGGACATTGGATAAAACTAAGCAAATACAGCCCAGCCAGTGTGGTTCAGTCATTGTGTGCCAATCCATGAACCAAGAGGTAATCGTTCAATTCCTAGGTCAGGGTACATGTCTGGGTTGTGGGCTTGATTCCCAGTAGGGGGCACACATGAGGCATCCAATTGATTTTTCTCTCTCAACAATGATTCTACTTCTCTATCCTTCTGTCTTCCTCTCTTTAAAAATCAATAAAAAATATATTAAAAAACTAAACAAATACAAACAACATATGTATTTTAGTTAATAAAACTATATTAATATTGTTTCATTCATTATGACAAAAATACTATATTCATATAAGATATAAATAATGGAAAAAAGTGGGTATGAGATATGTATACTAACTTTGCAAATTTTCAGTAAATATAAAACTTTTTAAATATAAAAATGTTAATTTTTAAAAAACCTTAAAGTCTATAAATTTAATTTAAAGTGGTAGAATTAAATAATAAGATCTAATCTTGCTGATATAAGCCAATATTTAGTTCTTTTAAACAAAAAGACATAGTATTCTTCATATATTAATTAACCTCTATGACCAATTGCTTTTTCTATAATTTTTTAGAAAATATTAGATCACATTAAACATCATCAATTAAAACCAAGTTAGAATGTTATGGAATTGATAAACATATCAATATGCATTATCTATATGGGTATATTTTTCAAAAGACTATTTTTAAAATAATCAAGGTTAGTTTACTGTTCTAAGACACTAAAAATCATAGGGCAAGCTAGGGAAGAATTATAAAGTTGAATCCAGCCAGAACAAAGATAAATTTCAGCAAATCATCTACTCTAATAAAAGAGTAATATGGAAATTAACCATCACTCCCAGACACCTAAGCCACGCCCACCAGCCAAGCCATGCCCCCAGTCAATCAGAGTGGCTGTAATGGAGGCCAACAGCCATGGAGCTAGATCAAACAGGAGGCTTCTGTTGCACCAGGAGTAAACTCTGTGCCTAGGCCGGCTGGGCTTCTCTCTGCTCAAGGCAACATAATTTCAATTATAGAAGCCACAGAGCTGAAGCAAACAGGAGGCTTTGTTCTCTACCTAGGCCTCCGCTCAAAGTAACAAAGTTTCAATTATAGAAGATAAATAAACCCCAGAAACCTGATTCCAGCCAGCCTTGCTGGGACGTTGGGCCAATGGGAGCTGTGGACAGCCTGCAAATAGCCCTAAGCCCCTCACTCAGGCTGGACAGGCACCCCAGTAGGAACCCAAACCCTGAATGGGCTGTGGGCAGCCTGAAAACGGCTCTCAGCCCCTCACCCAGTAGGGGTGACCCAAACTCTGAACAGGCTGTGGGCAGCTTGAAAATGGTCCTCAGCCCCTCACCCAGGCTGGCCAGGCATGCCAGGAGGTGGACATCCCCCGAGGGGTCCCAGACTGCGAGAGGGCACAGGCCTGGCTGAGGGGACCCCCCCCCCCAAGTGCACAAATTTTTGTGCACCGGGCCCCTAGTTTATTCATAATGTTTGACCCTAGTAAACAATGCAATGCACATTTATCCATCTCTACTCCTCCACCTGGCCCATGCAGGTTATGTTACTGGAATGCTTCTTCTGACCATGAGAACAGCCACACTATTCTGGGATTAAATGTCTTATTGCTGGTGCGCCCACTAATTCATATTTGCAGCTAGAAAGGATAAGCCTGAAAGTGTCTCATGCATGGAAGACCACAGAAAATGCTTCCTTCCATTCAGATTCACTTGACTAGCATGAGGCCTTTCAGGCATATTAGCTATTATATCACAGATGTCAGTAATAATTCACATACCATCTTCACAACTATTTCCATATACAAGTACTACCTGTAGTATTTATCATGTATGTTTTTGTTTTCCTAAATTCTTAATAAACTTTTTTTTTCTCTTAAAAAGAAAGAACCAGCCTGATCTACGCAGCAGCCTTCGATTCCTGGATCATTTCTCTCTTTAACAACTGCAGTGATCCAAGCACTTTATATGTGACAAGGCGTGAGTTTCTTCCAACCTATCACTCTCCTCTTCATCCTCTCCAGAATGTCTGCTGCCTAGAAGTGAGTACAATCCAGCTGAGATCTGGATGATACAGGGTCAAGTGTACTCATTACCTCTTTATTTTGGGACAATCTAGTTCTATTAACGTACCCTAAGTCGCTATGTGAAATCTCCAAAATAGGTACCATAGTTTACATTCAAAACTGGATGGTAGATACACATACCACATTATCTGTGATTACTGTGAATGAGGTTAGCACGTTAGTATTTGTTTGTGATTATCAGACTTGGCTGCCTAAAGACTGCGAGGATGCATGAATCACAGCCCACTTTGGAGGACACAGTCAGAGGTGCCCTCAGATGACACACTTTCCATCATTCCCTTATTCTTAAAAACAAACAAAACCATCTTCTTTTTGTTCTGACTACACAGATATAAAATCAGAACTGAACGTAAGGCTGGACACGGAGTTAATATTAGTGTCTACACTCTTGCTAGTTTCTGTCTTTTTAAAGTATATGCGTTCCTATGAGAAGTATTACTGCCTAACTAACAAATAATGATGCCATATAAAGTTAAGCAATTAATAATTCAAGAACGCTTTAAGACACAGGTGCCAAGGAATATACTTCCCTAACCTTTGTAAAAATAGGTAAAATAATATAAGATTTCATTGGTAAATGGTGAAAACTGTTTTGTAACAAAATGACTTTAATGCAGGTGAGAGATTTCCTTAAAATGCTCTTAACATCCTGTTTCTGCTCTTTCAATTCTACTGACCAAGATAAAGTTATTTTAAACATTAATGCTCTCAGGAATATACAGCAATGATAAATATGCCAAAAAATGACAAATCTCCAAGAAAAATAAGTAATGCGATGCCAGCCAAATTTCTATATAAAATAAGCTGATATTGGTATCTTTATTTTTTATTTATTTTTAAAAATATATTTTATTAATTTTTTTTAAGAGAGGAAGGGAGAGGATAGAGTGTTAGAAACATCAATGAGAGAGAAACATCGATCAGCTGCCTCCTGCACACCCCTCACTGGGCAAAACGGGTTAGGGCTGATATTGGTATCTTTAATTGAGAAAGATGAATAATGTTAATCTTAGGAAGTTTATTTATAGTGGACTTAGATTAAGTAATACAATTAACAGCTATAGAATTTGTAGATCAGAATCAGGAGAAGAAAAACATTAATTAATACTTAGTCAAGATTACATTTGAATAAATTAGCAAAAGGAAAAATAACCATAAAAAAGCATCTAATTTTTAGATCCTTTCAAGAGAAGTGGTACTGTTTGTTTTACAGACTAATTTATACAAATACTCAATAAATAAGTACTCATTTTCACTCCTCATATACCCCATAGCATATACAAAACAAAACGACAATCTGCTCCCCTCTCTGAAGGACTTTGATTTGATTTTTTTTCAAAGGAAACACAGGAATGAAGGAGATTCTTTTCCATGCTAAACAAAGGTTCCTAAACACAGAATTTCATTCATGCAAAGCAAAACTGGAAAGGCACTAGAGACCTCAATTTAAGAACAATAGACATAAGACGCTGTACTGGTTGCCTCCTGAATGGCGCACTCAGCAGTTTTGGAGCACTTAGCAGTGATGAATAGGCATGAAGAATCAGGTACTGAGAAGTCATTTCCTTGGAAATGAAACCATTTTTTCCTTTTATCTTTTGCCTGTCTTGGAAGCTCTGAAGTAACCAAGGATACAGAGGAGTGGGGAAAGCATGCAACTGAGATTACCCAAAGGAGATGCTCATGATGAGGCTGAATAAAAATAGATTCTGGAGAGAGAAAGGGGGGAAAATGGCCTTAATCTTCAAAATTCTTCTGATGTGTTATTGCATTTAGAGTAATGGATTTTCTCAAGGTAAAATCCAAATGGACTCATCTGTCAATTAAAGATATTTTACTTATAGACAAGTCGAACATTTGACTATTATTAGAATCAAAATCTAATATTAAAATCAAATTCTTATTTTCAGTATGTAATAGCCAATTCTCCTAGCTGGAAAAAGGAAAGGGCAAAATGACAGGAAAATAAATGAAGGGAGTCTTTAGATGCTATTTTATAGAACTCCATTATTTTGGGTTTCATGTAGCATTTTTTAAAACTATGGAAGGACTTGTTTTAGGGGGAAACCCATAACAGTCTCATCTCACATTCTTAGGGAAAAAACTCCACAACTTTTTGAGCTGGCCTCCTATGTAAGGAATTTCATAATTTCCAGAGGCCTTGGCACTTGTCTGCATCCTCTTTCCAGGCTGCTTGTCATTTCATAATCGCTTTCATGATTCCTATTTTCCTTATTATCTGAATTTGTGCTCGAAATATTTCAAGCACAGGGAAGCAACCTGGTGAATCGATAAGAATTGACAGATGCCATTGGAAGCAGCCTCCACTCTTACACAACAAACATCCATATAGAGACTCCACATTTTCCTCTAAGAATCAGATATCCTTAAGAGTCACGCAAGGATGGATCACTCTACTACTGCTGCCATCACAAACGGAGCAGGACTCAGGAGTCAGAGGACGGGTGCTATAACGGGCTATGGAAATAAGGAATTTATATTCAAATTATATTCAAATGTATATTTAAATTATTGTTTTATGCAAACCTCAATAATTTTAATTGTATTTATGAGGTTTTAATGAAATCTGATATACGGGTTTTCTTTTTATTATTAACTAACAATAGTATTTACAATTTTTTAAAATATGTTTTTATTGATTCTAGAGAGAGAGGAAAAGAGAAGGAGGGAGAGAAAGACAGAGAGAAACATAGATATGAGAGAGACACATCAACCGCCTGCCTCTCCCATCTACTCTACTGGGGATCGAACCTACTACCAAGGCATGTGCCCTGACTGGACATCAAACCTGCGACCTTTTGGGACATGGGACAATGCTCAATCAACTGAACCACACAGGTCGGGGC
>PVJC01015668.1:0-34751 GCA_004026665.1 Murina feae | reverse complement strand
GAATTGAAGGTCAGACAAAGAGCTTCACAGACAAGAAAAAGCTAAAAGAGTTCATCACCACCCAACCAGTATTATATGAAATACTGAAAGGTATGCTTTGAGAAGAGGAAGAAGAAGAAAAAGTAAAGATAAAAATTATGAACAACAAATACATATCTATCAACAAGTGAACCTAAAAATCAAGTGAATAAAAAAAAAATACCTTGTAATTCTTATTAATCTTTGAACGGGGGGCCCCACAAATGATGCGGCAGGTCCTGTGGGAGGAGGGAGTGATGGACAGGCACTTCATGCATCTCCCTCCTGGATGGCATGTCCTCCCTCTTTTCACCTCTTCTCAGATCTGCCAATCCACCTGACACTCTAGCTCAAGCGCTTTCATCAAAAGCCAGTGGTCTTTCCCCAGGGAACACAGCCATGACAATGTCATCAGAACTGAGTCGCTCACAGCCCTATAAATACTGGTGGCTCTGTATGTAATGTCAGGCATCACACTCAAACAGAACTGTTATTATTTCTGATCTGGAAGGCAGGGAGGTATGATCAGCCTCATTTTACAGTTGAGGACACTGAGGCTCAGAGAAGTTCAGTGACTTTCCCTAATCACACAGCACTTGGCACACAAATCTTATGGCCCTTCCCCAAGGCCCTTCTCAACAGCTGCTGCTGTGCCTGAGTTGAGCGAAGGTGGTCCTGTCATTTGCGGCAGATCTCTCACTAGTCCTAGGAGTGCGGGCCCTTCCCAGGCACAGGCCCAGAGTTTCGGCTCCTCTGAGCTCTCCCAGACTTAGATAAAACACTATACAGCCTGCTGTGGGAACTGACATCCTGGGCCGGGGCTGGCAGGACTGGGGGATACAACCTTGACGTGAAGAAGGGTTAATTCCCCATTAGGTGCACTGGCCAATGGGAAACAGGGTTGAGAGGGAGGTGGGCACACCCATTTTCTCTCTGCGTGCTACTTCACAACAGCCTCTCCTTGCTGCAAAGTCCCGTGCAGCAAGCCTAGAGGCCTTATGCAGTGACACCATGAACACCTAAAACTCAGAGCAGAGGCACGCAGTGTCCACTTTCATTTCAGCTAAATAACATCATCTGGCCCTCCCACAGCCTGGTGTCAGTGGAGTTCTTCGGCTCTCGTCTAAGTACTGCGTGCCCAAATATCTGTTTAAACCTCGCAACAACCCTACGTGGGAGTGCTATTACAATCAATGATCGATCATAATAGGAAACTGAGGCACAAAATCATTAAGTGACTTGCCAAAGGTCATGCAGCTAGAGAGGAGCAAATCAGGATTTGAACCCAGATATTTCAGCCCCTAAGACCATGCACTTAACCACTGAACACACTGTCACTCAGAGGGCCAGGGCACTAACACTAACCCTGGGGAAAAGCCGGGGCATCTTAGCTCAACATTCACCCACAGTTCTTAAGTCCTGCAAAGGTCTCCAGGAGCTTCCAGGAAACTTGAGACACCCCCCTTTCCGCCCCTCCCCCCGCAATTGTTCACTTACAACATGAAGCAAAGCTATAAAGAACATGAATGTTTTATATCCAGTTGGGTAAAGGGAAGCATCTTTGTGTCTGCCTGAAACCCTGACAGAGGAGCCAGGCCACCCAACAAATGCCACAATTAATTTCCCAGTGTGCAACATCGCCTGTGGGGAGAGGAGGCGCCGGTTCATTTCTTATTCATGAAGTCACACTGCCAAGCCTCATTTGCATGAAGTAATTTCTGTGGCTGCTATGCCCGCCATAAAATAAATCCATTTCTCCTGCAGAATCAGGTCTCTTTACACCAAGAGAGATGCGTTAGCAGTACTAGTATATGCTGAGGAACCACACCCTTTGGACAATTTTAGTAATCAGAAACATGTCTGTAGGTAACAATAAGTGATTTTATAGGAATGTAAAATATCTTGGACTCAGAGTACTCAAATGCAACTCTGCCTCAAGGTCTGTTTTGAAAACTGCTTCTAGCATTTCTCTCTGCTTGGCCAAGCGTGAGGTTTTTACAACCTGTGGAGCTGTGGAAATAGGGCTATTGCACCCTTGCCAGGAAAAGAAGAGGGAGAAGGAAGAGGAGGAGGAGGATGGAGGATGAAGGAGGAAAAAGAAGAAAGAAGAAGAAGACAAAGATGAAGAAGAGGAGGAGGAGGAGGAAGAAAAGGAAGAGGAGTAAAAGAAGAAGAAATGGGGGTGGTGGTAATAGCCTGCCAAATCCTGATGAGATGAATTACTGGAAATGTAGATGACCCTTCATATGGCAGGCAACATAGTGGTCCTGCAAAGATGTCCACATCATAGTTGGTAGAACCTGTGAATATATTATATGCAAAAAAAAGGACTTTGCAACTGTGATTAAGGTTAAGGACTTGGACAGAGAGAGAATTCTGGGTTATCCAGGTGAGCCCAATATAGTCCTGTGAATCCTTAAAAATGGAGGAACTTTCCTGACGGTAGTCAGAGAGAGATATGACCACAAATGAATGGTCAGAGAGGTGCAATGTTGCTGGTTTTGAAGATGGAGGAAGGCGCCATGAACCTAGGAATGTGGGCAGCCTCTAAGTGCCAAAAAAGCCAAAGAAATAGATTTACCCTTAGATCCTCCAAAAAATATTGCAGTCCTCCTTTCACCTTGATTTTGAAACACTATCAGACTTCTAACCTCCAGGACTGTAAAATAATATATTTGGGTTGTTTAAAGCCACTGAGTTTGTGGTAATTTGTAATGACAGTCATAAAAAATGAACTCACCTTGTAGCAAGAGTTCTCTCCACCACCCATAGCTGTCTGTGACCCTGTGTTCTGGATGGAATCAGTAACTTAGATAAAACATCTGAAAGTTTTGTAAGTCTCAAAGTGCACTGTGGAGCAAAGAGTTTAATACCATTAATATTATTATTCCATCTGACTACACTCTGTGCTAGACAGACAGCCCAATAGGGACAGCTGTGACTTTGCAATTCATAATGCTTAAAATCATTTCAGCAATTAATGCCAGCTTCCTCCTGACCAAATATTTCCCATAGGATACTTTTCTTTTTTTAATGATGGGAAGTGCTTCATCATTTCTCCTGGCCACTTTTTAAGATCCATCCCAGATATTAATCACAGAGGGGAACATCAGCTATTTATTGCCACAATAACGCTATATAACAAAGTACCCCAGAGTCAATTGCTGGGAACAATAAGTATTTATCTTGTGAATGTGTGGGGCTGTGATTTTGGCTGGGCTTGTCTGGGCAGTGCTGGCTATGGCTCAGTAACTCTCATGACAGGTTGTCAGTCGGCTGTTGGGTGACTCAGTTCTTCTTTACATGCCTTTTCCCCTCCCCCAGGCTAGCATGGGCATCGTCTCCTGGCAATGAAATAGGAGCAGTAGCCTATTGGTCAAAACATGTCACATGACCAATCTTAGGACCAAATAAATGGTTCTTTAGTGAAAGGAAATGCAGATACATGGCAAGGGGTATGGAAACTTGTGTGTGTGTGTGTGTGTGTGTGTGTGTGTGTGTGTGAGAGAGAGAGAGAGAGAGAGAGAGAGAGAGAGAGAGAGAGAGAGTATTAAAATAGAAGAGAGACAAAATAAGAGAGAGAATGATAGAGAAATTGGAGGCATTGATATAATTATTCTACCATAGAGAAGAAGAACAAAGAAAATGGGGACATCCTTATTTGAGATTTATTAAGCACATATCATAGCCAGAATCTAAGAGACATAGAGATAAACATATCTTATTCCTAATAGAATGTCTAAAATGAGTGCTTATGAGGCAAAGGAATAGCATTTGATGTGCTCCTACCAAGTGCCAGGCCCAGGCCAGTCACTGGGGATACAGCTGTGAATATTATGCTATCTCCTTTATTCCACACTATAGCCCTGAAAGGTGGGCACTATTTAACAGACAGGGAAACCATGGCTGAGCAAGGTCAAACTGTCCACATGCCCAAGCTGAAGATACCGAGCTACATCTCATTCAGAAATCCAGCTTCATTCTACTTCGCTCTAGCGTAGATACAATAGACATGTAAGTGCTGACAATATCAGTTACTGCTCACATCTCCTTAGAAATGACTCTTGCCCTGGCCGGTTTGGCTCAGTGGATAGAGTGTCACCCTGCAGACCAAAGAGTCCTGGGTTTGATTCCTGTCAAGGGCATGTACCTTGGTTACAGATTCCTCCCCAGCCCAAAGTCCTGGTCGAGGCATGTGCAGGAGGCAACCAGTTGATGTGTTTCTCTCACATTGATGCTTTTCCTCCCTCTTCCATTCTCTCTAAAAAAAAATCAATGGGAAAAAATACTCTCCGGTGAGGATTAAAAAAAAGAAAGGAAGAAATGAGTCCTGACACCTCTGCGTGGCAGCAGCTATCAGGCATCACCAGCATCCCCACCCTCTTCCACCTCTACCCTGGTGTGGAATTATCATGGTTGAGAGGTGCCAACCAGCTCTTTTAAAAAACACCACAGTAACAACAAAAACCCTCCAGGAGAAACAATCCATCATCATTACTGAAACCTCTGGTTCCCTTCAATCTTGGGCTCCTGGCCTTTTATTTATAGTGCCTTCAAAGGGGTTCCATGTCATTAATTGCTCACCATTTAGGCCAATTAGATGAGATTAGCACTCCTGGAGAAATTCTCCTCACCCTGGTGGCAAAGGCAGCTGAGCATGCCTGGGGTGCTGGCTCTGCCTTCTACAAAATACAACCACCCAGAGGTTATACGAGCAGGTTTGCTGGGCTGCGTGCCTCACATAAAATGAATGAGCTACAGATAGACAGTGACGGTGGATTTATTTCAACAAAACAGATTTGAACATCTCATGATGAGAGGTTAAACTAATGGTTTAACCATAGAACCTTGCCAGTGAGGAAAAACTGATTAAATAACAGAGCTGTCAACCGAGTGAATGAAATGGGCTGAGCAAAGCTGTGTTCATCTGATTGTGACATGACACTCAGCAGCGTATGTCGAACCCAGATTATGAGCACTTGAGAGAAGGGCCTTGGCTTCCCACCTTTGGAAGACAGCATGTGTGGATGTGTGAACAGACGACAGGCAGGCAGGAGGGGGAATGAATGTAATAGGATGACATGGGGATGAACAGGTACGAGCAAATGTCTGTGGAATAAATAAAGGGACTTGTGGTTTTTAAAAATTAAGTTCCCCAATATTTATGGGCTTGAGTGGGAACAGGGGAACATTTATTGAGCACCTTCTGTGTGTCCACATGATGTATATACAGGGGGTCCCCCCAAAAGGTATATTAATAATGTCTGTAGATTCCGTTACTTTTTTGTTTTTGTTAATCCTCATTGCAGGTTATTTTCCCATTGATTTTTAGAGAGAGTGGACAGAGAGAGGGACAGAGAGAGACATCAATGTAAGAGAGACACATCAATCAGTTGCCTTCCACCTGTGCCCCGACCAGGGCCCGAGATTGAGTCTGAAGACCGAGACATGTGCCCCTGACTAGAATCAAACCCATGACCCTTCAGTCCACAGGCTGATGCTCTAACGATTGAGCAAAATAGGGTGACTGTATGACATTTTGAAAATGAAATATGTTTTAATAAACACTGCCTTTATAGTTATTCAGTATTTTTCACATTTGGGGGGGGGGACACCCTGTATTTTCTCATTTAGTTCTAAGTACATATCTATGGACTTGGCTCAACCATTCTGTTTATAGGAAGGGACACTGAGGCTCAGAGAGGTTACTTAGGGGACCTGGCCAAAGAAGCCAGGGTTCAAACCCAAGTCTGCCTCTTTCCTAAAGCCTGTGCCCTCTCTGCTGAGAGTTGGGAGGACTGTGGGGGACTTGGTTTTGTAGATGAGGAAGGTGAGGCAGGAAGAAGTACAGTGATTTGACCTCAGGCATCAGCAGTGGGTCACCTGTAAAAAAAACCAGGGAGCTGGCCAGATCTGCTATCCTTTTCCCCAGAGGAGCCACATGGTGAATGGGCATGACCCATAACGACTGCAGCCATTGGGGCAGCGTGTAGAGTGCTTGGAGCCCAGGGCCAGGCTGCCAGTGTTTGAATGCCGGCTCTATCGCTTCCCAAGGCCATGTTTTTATGCAAGTGACTTACCTTCCTCACCTGTGAAGTTATAACAGGGATAAGATGGTTGCGAGCACCAAATGAGCTCTGAGAGGAGCTGGCTCAGAGTAAGCAGAGACTCCCTGTGGTTAGAGTTGGCTGTTCCAAGCCCCTTTTTGTGGCTTGAGGTTCCAAACCCAGCAACCCCCGAGTCAGCGCGGCCCTTGAGCAGAGGGGCCTCGAGGAGGATTTTTGCCAATTGACGTTCAGGAGCAAGAGCTGAGCTAATGGAGACCATCTGAAAGGGAACTGCATTTTCTCTCTGTGGCTTTCAGGTCACAAGTTCAGGCGGCAGGCTCGCCTTTTCGTTAGCGAAATTCATTCACTCCCCTCTCATGATTAATGATTCCTGAATGCTCAGAGCCACACAGACCCTGGAGCTGCGGGCTGCAGCTGTTTGTCTAACTGTGAAAAGGTAAGAACAAAACTTAAAAATAGGAAGAGAGCCTGGGTAATCTGAGGCCATGAAGTGCCAAGGATGAGCAAACATGCCACAGTCAGGAGGTGCCCACCCACCAGAATAATGAGCCATTTCTTCCAGGATGTTCTGGTACCTTCCATCTCTGCCATGGGGCAAAAGCCTGGATGAAGGTGGGATGGGGTGGGGAGAGAATTACCCATTATTGAACACCTGCTGTAAACTCAGACTGTGTTTTATTTCACAGGCACTTACACAGCACTTAGAAAGTGCCAGGCACATGCTTAGCCCTATGCAAAAACTAACTCATCCAACCCTCATAATAACCCCATGAAGCAGAGATTATTGTTATCATTTTACAGAAGCAGAAAGAGAGGCACGGAGAAGTGAACAAACACCCGAAGTCTAATAGCTGCCTGGCTGGTATGGCTCAATGGTTGACCGCCAATCTATGAACCAGAAGGTTCCTGGTCAAGACACATGCCCGCTTTGTGGCTCGATCCCCAGTGTGAGATGTGCAGGAGGCAGCCGATCAATTTTTCTCTCTCATCATTGATGTTTCTATCTCTCTCTCCCTCTCCCTTCCTCTCTGAAATCAATTTAAAAAAAAAGTCTAACAGCCAACATCTGATAACACCAGGATTCAACCCCTAAACTTCTATACTTTGGAGTGGGTACCCACTGGGATGGGAACTGTTTACCTTTAGTCCTAAGAGTGACAAGGAAGGTGGTTTTCATGATGCCCCACTTTACAGTGAGGGATCTCAGGCATCAGTAAAATTCTGCATTAACCCCAGGTCTATCTGAGCTTAAAGCCTGGGCCCCCTCTTCTGTCACTAGGAGCTTACCTGCCTTATGAGATCACTTATCAGACATTTCCTGGAATAATGCACATTTTGTGTCATTTTAAAATGCATTTTTATTGATTTCAGAGAGGAAGGGAAAGGGAGAGAGAGATAGAAACATCAACAATGAGAGAGTACCATTGATCGGCTGCCTCTTGCATGCCCCCAACTGGGGATTGAGCCCACAACCTGGGCATGTGCCCTTGATCGGTATTAAACCTGGGACCTTTATTTCACAGACTGACGCTCTCTCCACTGAACCAAACCAGCGAGGGCCATTAAAAAAATATACATTTCGTTATTTCTCTGTTTTGGTAGGCAGTCTCTAGGAATGTGCTCAGTGATCCTTGCTTCTTGGTATTCATGCCCATATGTAGCCCCCTCCCACACCGAACGAGACTGACTTGTATAACAAATGGGAGACTTCAGATCTCACCTTGTACGGCTTTGCAGGCTGGATCATAACATACATTGGAGCTTCTGCCTTGCTCCTTCTTAAGTCACTTGCTTTGGAATATCAATAGCCATGTTGTCAGGGAGCTCAAGCAGCCCTGCGGAGAGGTCCACCTATGGACAGGTCCACCTGTCCAGGACCTGAGGCTTCTCCAACCACCAGCCCTGACATGCCAGACATGTGAGTGAATCATCCTAGAAGTGGGTCCTCCAGCTCCTGTCAAACCTGCAGATGAACGCAGCCTTGACATCTTCACTGTAGCTTCTGAGAGACCAGACCCTGAGCCAGACCCACAGCTAAGCAGCTCTCAGATTCCTGGCCCTCAGAAATTGAAGTCATAAATGTTTACAGTTTTCAGCCACAAAATTTGGGTGCACTTTATTACACAGTTTCAGGTAACTAATCACATAGCTAAACATGATTTTTTTTTCAAACTTTCGAAGGCTATTTAGTAAAATCATAAAAATCCTGAGAATGTGTCATTATTTTATTTGAAAAAGACAATTGCACCAATTTTCACCCAGTACCACAGACTCCCAGTCTCTCTCTACCCCTCATTTATGGAGAAATTCCTTCTTTTCACCTTTATACTCCTAAAGGGCCTCTCTGTCTTTGGGTCTTAGATAAGGAGTGGAAAAATGTAATCTCTAAATCCAACCATAAACCGGCCCCCCACATTCCCTGTTTTCTCCTCTCTCCTCCTTCTGTCTCCCTGACCCTCCCTCGCCTCTGCTTACACATCACCTTATCAGAGGAGCCCTGACAGCAACATCTGCCCCTTCCCTCCCCCAGCACTGACTCTTCTCCCTCCTGGTTCATTTTTTCTGTACAAGTCTTACTACCAACACATCCATGCATTCATGCTCTATGAGGACAGAGAGACAACGCTTCCTGGAACATGGTTCCTTCTTCAGTAAATGCTTGCTGAATGAATAAACGAACGACAGCTCATTCATGTGTAAGTATTCCTGTATGTTCTAGTGTGTTATTCTATTTCTTTAACAATCTCTAGTCACCAGCCAGCGTGAACCACCAACTCCCCACCCTCTGAGCCAGCTTCCCCTTTGTTAGTCGTAATTGTGGTCCCCGCCTGTGCTCTCCCAGTGGTTCGCTCCTAGCTCTCCCAGCAGGAAACACAGCACACGACAGGGGTCTGTTTACAGCCTGCAATCCCATCCCAGTCTGCACATCTGGATGCTGCTTCCCTCTGGCTGCTGCCCGGCTCCTCACCGAGAGCCGGTGCTCCCTTGATGAATTGAATGAAGGAAGCGGCCAAGGTGAGATAAGGAAAGAGCAAACATGCAGAGAACAGCTTTCCCGAGGGAACTCTGCTGTCACAGGCGAGCAGACAGCTGAGTTCACGCTGTGACCTGAGGGGCTGGCAAGTGTTCCCCTCCCAACTGTCTGGCTACAGAGTTACCCAGGGATCCTCTGGAGACCTGGGCCCTAGCAGGCCTGCCAGTCCCAAGTCGGCACAGTTCCCTGTTAGGTGGCCCCTGATCTGTTCCCATGACTCCTCTGAGGAACAGAGACGCAGCCCAGCAGGGGCAGAGGGAAGAATGGGGTGCAGGCCCTGGTCAGTGTGGCTCAGTTGGTTGAATATCATCCCATGGACTGAGAGGTCGCTGGTTTGATCCCAGGTAGGGGTCTTGCGGGAGGCAGCCAACTGGTGTTTCACTCTCGCTCTCCCTCTCCCTTCCTCTCTCTCTAAAAAAATCAATGAAAACATATATACTTTTTAAAAGAATGGGGTTCAGTAGTCCTGGTCAGAATCCCCAGTACCACAGAGCCCAGGGATTAGCTGGGGTCTGTAGAAAACTAACCAGAGTTGGGGGAGGAGAACTGGAAAAAGGATGGCAGGGCCCCAAAGACCAGCTGAGCCATGTCCCCCACGAACACAGCCACCACGGGTTCTCATGCTCTGCCCAGCAGCCCTGCTCCTAGAGGTCAGAGTAGGCCAAGCCAGGATTCTGGGGTATCAAGTGGTTTTCAACCAGGTCGCACATCCAAAGTACCTCCAAAGCATTTTACAGTGATTCAGGAAGCTGGGGGCGCTGGTAATTGTACAATCAACAAGTTCTACGAGTGACTCTCATATGTGACCTGGATTGTGTCCTTTTGCATTTAGAGCCTGAGCTTTGCAACCCGTCACATTTGGTTCAAACCCTGGCTCAGCTGCTAATGAACTGTGTGATATTAGTTCTCTGAGCCTTAATGTCCTCATCTGAGAAATGGGACAACTTTACAGGGAGGTATAAGAGTTGAGTGACATATAGATGTTGCTTAGCAAAGAGCACATGTTTATTAAGTGTGTAGTAAGTGCTAGTAAATGGTAGCTCAAAGGAGAAAGGTTAGGGCCTAGGAAGAACATGAAACCATGGGCCAAATTATTGCCACTTTTGAGCCAAGATTATAGAGAACCAAAGTGGTCCCTACCCCAGTCCCTGGACAATTAAATGAGTAACTTACTTGTAACAGGCAGCCCCCAGCCGATGGTGCTCCTGCCCGTAGTAACCTAACTGGGCCCCTCTGCTGTCCTCCTCCCACCTGTCTCAGCTGCCTGTCTTCTGTACCAGTGAGGACCGCCCCCTCTCCAGGACTCTCAAAGCTGGGATTTACACAGCACCTGGGTCGGCCTGGCCGGCTCATCTGCCAGGTTGCCTGTGTCCCAGCAGCCACTGCCTTGCAGAGCTCAGCCTGGTCTGCAGGGGCCAGCCAGTGTCTGTCAGCACCGCAGCTGCAGACCCAGCCAGAGGGGAGATGAAACGATTCCCTGCCAAGAGGATTTGCAAAATACACAGCACACGAACCAAGCATGTGTGGCCGCTGGGCTGGTGTCTTGCTTTCTCTCCTAGCCCCCTTTCTTTGGAAGCAAAATAACTTTTCTTCCTTACAGACATTAGAGATTTAAACCCCACTATCTCTCTGGCTGACATTCTTTAAGTCCAGGGGCCCTTCCTCCAGGTCAGAGAAGATGCTAGAAGGGAGTGCTCAGGAGGGATAATGGCAAAGCAGCAGTTCTCCCAGGTAGCTCTAAATTGGGGCCTGTCTCTCGGAACTCTCCTGCCACCTGCCTCACCCTGAAGGCTGCATCTGGCCAGACAGGGCTGAGTCAGCGAGCGGCTAGGGCTTCCTGTTCACAAGCTCCCTCCAGAACCAGCCCTCCCAAGGCTGGGAGGAGTTCCAGGTGCCTCGCTTTTACATAAGAGGGAAATAAGTCATGCTTAATTATAAATGAGGACAGTATCTCATGTCCATCGCCATAATGTAGACATTACAGAAAGGCTTAAAGAAGCAAGTGATATCACTAACATCCACATCTGAGGGATGAACACTGCTGGGGTGTTGCCCTCCGGCCTTTTCTCTGGACACACGCACACTCGTGGGATTGTGCTGTGCAAACGTGTGTGCACTGTGCTTCTCCATCTCCACTAAGATACCTGTGATCGTCTTTACCGTGTTAGTAGTAGTGATGGTGGTGAAGGTACCTTTAATTCCAGGACAGCATCCTATTGGAGAAGGGAAGAGGGAGGAGGGCAGAGGGGGGAGGGGAGGAGGAAAGGATTGCTAGCTTTCCCTCAGTAATTACGCTGAGCTAAGTGTTTTATCTTATTTTTTTATTCTTATAGCAACATTGTAGACCTGAACTATTATTATCTGCCTGCTTTATGCATAAAGAAACTATAGTTCAGAGAGATGAAGTAGAGGTGGCCCCAGTCACAGAGCTGGTAAGGGAACAAGGTGAGAAATAGACCCAGGTCTAATTCCAGACCACATCCTGAATTCTCAACCTCATTACCTCTAACCTCTCCTCTACTTGTGGAAATGTAGGTTGTATTCTTTTTTTTTTTTTTTGCAATAATAAAAAAATGTAAATTCAATATCTTTGTCCACATCACTTTAAATTAAGCATTGGCTGAGTATAACTTCTGGAAAAACTTCTGGAAGACAAGGTTTTTAATTTTTTGGAAAAAGAGAGTCTTCCTATCTGCATCCATTAGGATGAGGTTTTGCTAAATATAGGGTGTCCCAAAACGTGTATACACACACTTTGAATAATTATAAGGGCAGTGTTTATTAAAATACATTTCATTTTCAAAATTGAGCTATCAGCTGTGAAAATGTACATATATCTTTTGGGGACACCCTGTATAATAGAGAAAGTCAAAATAGCAGTGGTTTAAATGAGACAAAGGTTTATCCTATATAATAAAAGGCTAATATGCAAATCAACTAAACAGCAGAACCACCAGTAGCTATGATGCACACTGACCACCAGGGGGCAGACGCTCAACACAAGAGCTGCCCTCTGGTGGTCAGTGCACTTCCACAGGGGGAGAGCCACTCAACCAGAAGCCCTGAGCTGGGCTAACAGCTGGCAAGCACAATGGCAGTGGTGGGAGCCTCTCCTGCCTCCATGGCAAGACTAAGGATGTCCAAATGCTGGCTTAAGACATCCCCTGAGGGCTCTCAGACTGTGAGAGGGTGCAGGCTGAGCTGAGGGTCCTTCCTTCCCCCCTGCCAAGTGCATGAATTTCATGCAGTGGGCCTCTAGTTCTTACATAAAGAACTCTGAAGGTAGACAGACCTTCTGTGGTGAACCATGAGGGGGTCAGGTTGCTTCCAGCTTACCTTCTGTATTCCCTAAGGTATGTTTTTATCCTCATAGTCCAAAAGCTACAGCCATCACATCCAAATCCCAGGCAGCCAGATAGAGGAAGAGACAAAGGGTTATGTATAAGCATCTGCTGATATATAACTTGGTAAACTTAGTAAGATGTCCACACTTAGCTACCAGGGAAACCGGAAAATACAGTGTTTAGCAGGGTGGGAATATATGTCCAGCTAAATACTGGAGTGCTGGGAATGTGGAAGAGAAGAAATGTATGTACCCACCCACCTCCCTGAGCTCCCAGGCCATGTTCCCCTCAAGAGGCAGTGGAAAAATTGTGGGCCTGGAAGTCAGGCTTGAAGGGCTACCTTCATAAGACATATTATAATCCCAATAGTAACATCTATCCAGTAACTAGTATATCCCAACACACTGCCAGACAGTTCTCACATCATCTCTGATCTCGCGGGAGAGAGCTGAGAATCAAGCCCCAGTGATTCTATGTCACGAACTGAGCACCTACCTTGTGCATCTAATTTTCACTCCTGCCACCCAGGCCCCTGTTTTCCTTGTAACTGTCTTCTTGCAAGGCAGGGATTCTTCACGGATGAAGAAATGAGATGTAGAGACATGATATAAGTTGCTCAACTCAGCTTGCGAGTGATGAAGCTAGAATTAAGCACTACTCTGTCTGAAACCAGAATCTCTGACTTTTCTGTATTATAATGCAAAATGTGCCTTTCAGTTCAAAGAAACATATTATTAGGAGTGACAGCAGAAGTGGAAAGGAGTCATAATTTGCAGACTGTAGAACGCCCTCCTCCTTTCCTGCCCCCTGGTGGTCAGTGCACTTCCACAGGGGGAGCACCGCTCAGCCAGAAGCCCTGAGCTAGGCTTATGGCTAAGACACACTGGTGGGTCCCGGGGTTTGGAGGATTTGCAGGTAAGGTTTCAACTGCAAGCTCTGGGGAAGGGAGGAAGGCCTTGGATCTTCAGTCCCAGGAATAGTCTGAGATAGTCTCACCACCTCTCCCATTGGGGCGGGGAGCCTGCGGACACCGCCTGCCCTGCCCAGGGAAACAGAGCCCCTGGAGAGAAGAGATGCTGGACTCTGGGCCAGGCCAGCATCGACTGCATGACAGGCTCCTGAGAGAGACACTCCCAAATGTCCCCTGAAAGGGTATCCTGTCCAATGACCCTAAACATCACTGTCCACTCTCCCCCAAAGAGATGAGGACAGTCTGAGCCAGCCCTACACTGGAGTTCCTTAGGGTGGGACCTGAAACACTGCACCATGAGTTTGGCCCCAGGCCTTGAACAAGGTAAACACTCGATAAATGGCAGCTATTTGTACATGAAGATCATCTATTTGTAGATGAATGTGTGTTTATTAGAGTTTTTAGGTGTCACGGTTGAGCACTAACCAGCTGCTAAGTATGTCCCATACATTATTGGATTTAATTCTTACAACACTGTGGGGTGAGTGCTGTGATCCCCACTTCAGAGGTGACAAAGGGCACACAGCTGGGAAGGAGAAGCCCTGGGATAGCCACCCAAGACTTCTGACTCCAGCATCCCCAGCCTAACCATTACCTCACCACCCGGGGATTTGCAGGATCCCAAATGGCCTGCCTTAATTGTTCCCAATGAGAACACCCTCTCTCCATGGCCAATTCCAGCCAGCAACGGTTGCAGATTCTCCAATGAATGGAAGTCCTGTTATGACTAATAAAGTTGGTTACAGTGTCACTGTATTTAGGGTAGCTTTTGATCTTTTGTGTCTTTTCAATCAATGGATACAGGAAGTAACATCATCACTAAGGTGGAGGGAGGCAGTGGTCCCTAAAACCTTGAAGCTGCGATTCACCAGTCATGGTGCTAACCCAACCCTATATTTAACGCAGGGAGAAACTGAGGCAGGCAGAGGGGCAGTGCCATGTCGGAGATCACCTAGTGACACCGTGTGATGCTTCCCTGCTTCTTCGAAGGTTGAGGAGGCGCTCCCTCTGGGCATTTTCTAGATGAAGGGAAAGCAGTCCCCCGGGCAGTGTGCCTGCACCCTATCTTTTGGTCTTTAAACCCAGAGCCCCCTGGGTAGGGTGGATCCAGCCCAAGCCTATCACCCTCTCAAGTCCCAGAGATAATTACCTAATTGGCTGCGACATCCTGAGGGCTCAGGAGCTCTTTAGGGCTGCAGGGCGCCAATGTAAGGGTCCTAGAAAGTGCTAGATAGACGGAGCACTATTCTAGGTCTGAGGGACTGTGCACACTCATTCCTTCACTCACTCACTCAGACAGGCTTCAGAGAGAGCAGCCGAGCAGCGTCTACAGGATGAAAGGCGACTGAGACAGAAGAGCCAGAAAGATCAAAGGCCTGAGGATGGAGAGCGTGATGGCTGGCTGAGCCAGTGCCTTCAAGTTCCAGAGGACGATGATAAGCAGATGTACTTAAAGCCTCCCTGCTCCTGGGCAGCCACCTCTCTCTCTCTCTCTCTCTCTCTCTCTCTCTCTCTCTCTCTCTCTCTCTCTCTCTCTCTCTCTCTCTTCTCTCTCCCCAGTACCTGTGTGTTCCTTCAAGGATCTGATCCAATAGGAGTTAATGGGTGAGAATGAGTTTGTTCCTTTTACTTCCCAGGAGCCATGTTTAAGTCGCCATGGGTGACTTCTGTGGACCATGTGTTCCCAAAGGAGTGACAGCAAAGTGAGGAGCCTAGACTGCTGAACACCCAGGCCTGTGATTTGCCTCCTGCACCTCACTACTTTGCAGAGTGGGGGGGTCCATGGGAACTGCCTGCGGTAAGTTCTAGGTCAGGGCGAGGTGGGGAATCAGACAACTGAGTCTGAATCCTGAGCCTCTAGTGCATAGGGAGAACTGACGGCATCCCAAGAGACAGGGATTTCTCCTGGCCTTGGGGACACACCTGTCCCATCACCCCATATGGAAGTCCTATCCCAGCCCCATGTGGATGAGTGCTGGCTGGGGCAGGAGCATGGGCAGCGGAGCAGGCAGATGAAAGCCGGCCCGTGCCAGCTGCCAGAGACTCCACCCTGGATGTTTCCCTCGCACCTGCTGGCCCATCCATCAGCCCTTTCCCTGCCTGACCCCAGCAGCTGGTGGCTATGAGGGTGGAGAGGAGGTAGACTGGAGAGCTGACAGCTCAGGGGCTGGCAGACTGATGAGGGAGGGGTGGGTCAGGTGGACAAAGCCTAGTAGTGCCTCCCTCTGGGGAATGAAGACCAGAAGCTGGAACTTCCCCAAGAGGGGTCCAGTCCTGGGAACAGGGAGCAATCACTGCCCCTGGTGTAGGAGGACAGACCTCAGAGTCCAGGCCAAGGCCCCTCAGGGTCAAGAGCTAAAGTGCCCTCCCTTGAGGCAGAAAGGCACCAGTTGGCCGAGCTTCTCTTCTGGGATTGTTCTGGTTCCCCAGGAGGAGATACTTTCTAACAGCCAGGGCTTTGTGATGATGGGACCAGCAGTGACTTCCCTGTCATCAGAGGGGCATAGGAAGGGGCTGAACCAGTATCTGAGGATCTGAGGATGCTGCAGAAGAAAATGACCTCCCCTGCCTCCGGAGTACCTCCAGCCTCTCGAAGCAGGAGGCAGTGCATTGCAAAAGTAATAGTCAGCCTTTAATTAACATAGCTGTTTTCTGAGTGAGTGTGTGTGTGTGTGTGTGTGTGTACACGTGCATGAATATGCATACACAGTGCACGCGTGTGTACCCATCACAAATCCAAGGTCATGCAGGGCATGGAGGAGAGGGAGGCCAGCATACCAGACTTAGGAGGCAGTGCTCTATTTAGCAACAAGGTGCTTCAGGCCCACCTCACAATGGTCTGTGACACCCAGAGGGATGGGATCCTATGGGTAAGACCTGCTGAGTAAAAAGTTTTGGGTTTAGAATCAAGAGACTTTGGTTTGAATTCTGGCCCTGCCATGTCCTGGGACAGTTACTTTGCCTTCCTGTATCTCCATCATGTCTCATGAAAAGCAAGTAGGATCATAGTACTCACTTACCTACAACAGGCAACTGAGTGTGAATAAACCAGCCGCAGGCTAGAGGGCTTGCACAGCGCCTGGCACACAAGAAGTTGGGCTCAATAAGTGGAAGTTGGCATCTGGGTGAGGACAGGGGTGTGGAGCCAAGCAACAGTGCACAGGGGCAGTGGGAGGCATGGTGGGAACATTAGTGCTGCCCTTGCCCCCACGCTCTCCAAGAAGGCTCCCCACACACAAACGCACGTGACTGCAGAGGCTGACAGCTCCTCAGCCTGCTGGCTGAAGTGTACCCCACCTGCTGCCAGGAGATGCCCATTTACCCCTGTAAACAGGATTGAGGTGTGCCAGGCATTACTAGTCTTCTCCTCCATGTCACTACCCACCTGGCTCTTGGGACCTTGGTTGGCCCATGTCAACAGCCCTGACTTGCAAAAGCTGCTTGGAGGGCAGTGCTGAGCACTCAGGGTGGCTCACAACAACTCCCCTAAGGCCTGACTTTCCCATCATCAACATCAGCACACCACCTCCATTTAAAGTGCGTTTCCCAGTGTTCAAGCATTGTTTTGGCTGTGGCACGGCTGTGGAAAACTGCCTTCTTCTGATTCCACCGGCAACAATAACCCTGGGGTACCTGCTGAATGTTCATTTTGGTCCCGGAAAGTTGAGTTTAGGTGGCGAGGGCTCAGGTAACAGGACTCATTCAGCAACACACCCTTACTGCTGGAGGGTCAGCACAGGATTTGGAGGCTAAACGTGGGAGCAGCAGAGGACGCCCGGAGGAAATACATCTGGGAGCAGCTGTCTTTCTCTTTCCTGTGGCTACATAGGTGGTACCTGCTTTCTTAGGTTACTGTGAAATTTCACTTGATGACAATAAAAGTCAAGTTTTAGGCTTAACGCTTCCACATAGCAGTCTTCAATAAATGGATAATAAATTTAAAATGATAAATGCCATTTGTAACTTCCTTTCTTTTTCTCTTTCTCTGTGGAAAGCATTAAGAATGTCTCTCCTGAGCCAGACCCTGTCTTCGACATTAACACGACAGAACATGCCATGAGAACTATGATAGCCACCTGTCAATGACCGTTGACTATTGACGTTCCTGGTGTTCCATAAGTGTTCAGCAAGGGATAGCTTCCTTCTTGCCCCTCCCAACCTTTGTGAGCCATCCCTGAGACCACTGCAGCTACTCAATGGCCTTTAATCACCTTGGTACGCACGTCACATCAATACACTCTACCCCAAGGTATATCTTAAGACAGAGCTGACATAGGATGAGAATTTAACAATAAAAAGAGCAGCCTCTATATGTATTGACCATTTGCTACATGCTGAGTACTGCTCCAGAGGTTTTCCATAGATTAGCTCATTCAATCTTCCAAACAACCTCATGGGCATGGCTATTACTATTACTCCCATTTTATAGACGGTAAAGCAGTAGTTTAGAGAGATTAAGTAATTTGCCCAAGATCTTTCAATTAATAGGAGGAAGAGTCAGAGCTCGAACCCTGGTCTTTCTGCCTCCAGAACCCCATCTATGAACCACTCCTCAGCTATCTAGCATGAAATAGCTATTAGACATAAGTGAAGCTTAAGGACTTTGCAGAGTGGTACCAATGTCCACGCACTGGGATCTCCCTGAGTGACACAGCCTGTGTGTCAGACATAACTCTTCCAAGACCCTTGGGCTGGTCTTCAAGCCACAATTGATAGGCCAGACCCAGGGCCAGGTTCCCCACCTACCAGCCAGAGGCCACCTCTGTCCTTATCCATCTAGTACAGATGCTGGGAGCTAGATATTCTCCAGGCCCCTGGGGGACTAGGGAAGTATTTGAGAATGTAGGACTCTTAAGGATACTGGTGAATGGATTCAATAGTAGAGCAAGAATTGCAAATGACCCTGAGGCCCAGCCTCACAAACTATGCAGCCATCACCCGTCCACACTGCAGGAGCTGAGATCGCCATGGCTGAAGCTTCCAAATTCCACAAGGGCCATCTGCCCAGCCCCCCATACCTTCCTGTGCAGGCTCCATCTTCAGAAGGCATGAGTGACCAGTGAGCAGCCCCAAAGAGGCAATTTAGAGAGAGAAAGCATGAGTGGGTAATGACAGACAGACAGACAAAGCATCCAGCAGCAGCTGGCCGGGGAGGCTGGATCCTCACTTCTAATCTGCTTCTGCAGATTACGCTTCATGCAGTCAATGGGGGAGAAATGCCATAATTTACATGACAAGGGCCAAAGGAGAGAATTATGGGCAAATCAATTCTGCATGAAGAGATAAAGTCCCATATTTAATGTATGCGGTGAAAGTTAGAAATTCAATTCTCACAGTGTCAGATGATGCTGATTACAACTGACATTTGTTATTAGTATGATGATTTTTCCTTCTCTTTTTGGACTTGAAGAACAAACAAGCCCCATAAAGACAGGGTTGTAGAACACCATTGTAAACGGGCAGCTGAATACAGACAAGGCTGCTCTGGCCACCGATGAGGACCCCCTCAGGAGAAGGGTCTCCTGGCATTGCACCAATCACTCGCACGGGAGCTGACAGGCTGCAAGTACAGCACTGCCTTGGAATTGGAATGAAGCCCTAGTGCAGCCATATGGAAGCTGCATGCCTTGGACCAATCACTTTGCTGTCTGACCCTGCCTTCTCCTTGACCAAATGAATGGAGTTACACTCCAGCTGTGTTCCCCAAAGCTCACCTCAAGGATGCCTCATAAAAGGGGGTCCTTCACACTGTACATTAGCAGATTAAAGGCTCTGAGAAGTTGTGCAGCAAAGAAACCTGTTTAATTTTGTTTCTCCCTGGGTCTCCTTGAGTCAAGGCTGGCATACATTTTCTATACGGGGTCAGACAGTAAGTATTTTAGGCATGGGAGACCATATAGTCTGCTGCAACTACTCAACTCTACTGTTACAGTGTGAAAGCAACCATAGACAATATGTAAATGAAAAGATGTGACTGTGTTCCAATAAAACTTTATTTCAAAATACAGTTGGTGGGCCACCATTTTCCAGTCTTTGCCCTAGGCCAGGGGTGGGGAACATTTGGCCCAGGGGCTGTAAAGCCCACAAAATCATTTGGTCTGGCCCTACCAAGGCATTAGGAGTGAGTTAATTAAATGTTTGACCAAAGATAAGAGGCTAATTTTTAAGTTGATAATTTTGTATGGCCTGTGAATGATGTTATAAACATCCAAATGGCCCTTGGCAGAAAAAAGGTTCCCCACCCCTGTCCTGTCCTAGACCATGAACTACCCCAGTCATGGCCTTTTTTTTTCTATGCAAGACCGACTAACAGGTCAAATAACATAGCATGTAGGAAGTTAGGTCCAAATCCCAGTTCTGCCAGTTAGTGAGTCTGAATCTTTGGGTAAATGGCTTAAGCTCTATTATAGCTCCTTGTACACGCCTGACAGTCAACACGACAGTTTACTGATAGAGTGTGAATAAAGCACTTGTCATGACACATAAGCACTCAAGACTGTTCAGGTTATGGATGACAGTTTAGTCGTTATTATTAGTAATATTACTATTCAGCAGTGGAGTGTTTTTTTAAACCCCCAGAAGAAACAATCTCCAACAAGGCCCCTTCAATGCTGCATTCTGTTAGGAGCTGAAAACTAGCTTCTAGAATGCCACCAAAGTCCTCTCGTGGAGTTTCCAGACTCTCATCATTAATTTCCCATCAGAGTTCACTCTCCCTGACCTCCCTGCCAGAGAAGTTTCTTTAGCTTCCTTTCAGCTGAGTTAATTAGACCCGACATAGTGACCGGGCCACCAAATGAACTGTGGCTCAACTCACAGCCGCTCTCCAGACTCAGCGCCATCCAGCTGGCTGGGGCGACCTGGGGAAGACATCCACCTACATCTGCGGGCCTGGCTCAGACCGCCCGCATCACGGGAGACCTCCGGAAGCTGGGAACTATGCAAAAAATGTGCACCTGTCTCGTATTGAAAGGCAGTTCCCTGGATGCCTGGCAAAGTCTCCTTTTTAATTATCTCATTATGGGGAAAGCCTTGTTTCTAAAGTAGACACTGAATTTGCATCAGAATTTCTGACCTGACAAGGAAAGGGGCCTCAGCTTGGGACAGAGGAGGAGGGCCACCTGAGAATGTTTAAGGAAGCCAGCCGGCACAGGAAATGGGGATGAGAAGCACATATATGTGTGCATGTGCATGTCAGTGCATGTGTGAGTACATGCATGAGTGTGCTTGCATGAGTATGTGTGCATGCATGTGTGTGCATATAAGGGTGTGCGTGCACATGTATGTGCATAGACATATGTGAGTGCATGTATGCATGCACATGCAGAGCATAGAGTCTAGGGCTGCAGGTAAGACCATGGCTTTATCTTGCTTAGACTGGGCCCTATCTTCTTATACATAGTACTTGCAGCAGCAAGCACCAAGCTCTATACAGTATATGCTCAATAAACTTGTCAACTGATTGACTGAAATATTTCATGAATGAATTAGTTAATAAACCCCCTCCTTTTGCTTCTGCTTTGGTCTGCTGGGCTCTTGCTGTTTTCCTCTCTAATGAACTCCAAACTGGCCTGGTCAGTCCACGGCTTTGACACTGTCTCCAGCAAGCCTCTACCCACTACCCTTACACTGAAAGCCCTGCATCAGCGGTTCTTGCAGGCCCCTGGCTCTGGGCCTGCCTGTCCATTTACCCCTCAAGACCGAAGGACCAGACTCCCTTTAGCTTTGCTCATGTGGTGCTTTGCTCCTGCAGTAGTTTCCTCCACCTCCACCCATCCCTTCTGCTGTGCCCACGTGTCCCACCGCCATCACGCCTTCCAGAGGGAGCGCTGGTGCCCCTGCCTTGCTTCTCTTCCCCAACAACACCATACACTTTCTCTAGTTGATCCTGGCCATTTTCTACTGATAAAACTCTTTTTTAAACCGAACAGAGCGTATCATCCTTAGAAAGGCTCTTTGAGGGCTCTTGAGATCCTCTCTAGGAAAGATTCGTGCTCATCACCATCAATGCTGATTGTGTCGTAGTAGCAACACATTAGCCTTTGGGTTGAATGGTGTTTGCATTCGGCAAAGCACTGTCATGTGGGGTCTGGTGCTGTCCTGGAGGCCATCCAGGAAGTAGAATTCAAGACTCAGACTTCAAATCCTGGCTCCCTTCTTGGCTGAGAAGCCTTGGGCAAGGCCCTCAACCTCTCTGAATTTTGTTTCCCCTTTTATAAGCTGCAAGTGGACTTATCCCAGCCTTACCTCGCTCAGGAAGAGGCTGGGAGAATAAAATGAGATGAAGTACAGGAAAGAAAGCCCCTAGCCAACCTTCAAATATCACAATAACAGCAACTTCCTGTAGGCTGCTATGTGCCAGGCCCCGTGCTGGGAATCCTCAGGAAGGCTGTGAGTTTCTCAGTGTGGTCCCCACTTTACAGATGAGAAAACTGAGGCTCAAGATTAGTAATGTGACCAAAGCTATACAGACAGACCATTTAGTCCCAGTCCCCTCCGACTGCAAAGTCTGCAGCTTTCCTCTTTGCCACACTGTGGGCGTTTTGTTATTTATGACTCTAAGGTAGGGACCTACACCTTAGGGGGCAGCAACCCACTCAATAAATCCTTCTTGATTAACTGTTTGAATGCATAAGATATAAATAATGCAACTAAAATCGATGCAGCTCCCTGCCCTCTAGGAGTGCTGGGTATGATGCAATTGGCAAACATTGCAGGAGACAGAGAACAGCAGAGTCTGGCGTTAAAGGGCCATAAACATGACAGGTGTTACAGAGCTGGCAGTTTTCTCTTAGCTGTGCCCTCAGCAGTGTTCCTCTGCCCACACCGACGGAGAGCTGTCGGAGACCTGAGTCACCTGGAAAAGCGTTTTGAATCCTTATCCAAAAGATCACTTTGCCTGACCCAATTCTGGCCACGTTTACCAATCTGTGACCACATCTGGGGGCAAAGAATCCCCTGGGAACATGATATTGGGGCGGGGGGCGCTGATGATTCCTCGCCATCAAGCCTTCCCTGATGCCTTAGGGAGGCCTGGCGAGGAGAGAAGGAAGCTACACACAAGGTGGCAGCGACTTGGCCTGCTGGTGCTGAGCTAGTGCCCAGACCCAGGCTGAGGACCGGAAGTGCTGGCATAGGGCACTGATCCTCTGTGCGGGACAGGAACTTGGGCATCGTATTTCACTTTCCCAAATCTAAGCCAGGGAACACCAGTGTCCCAAGATGCTCTGTGAAAGTAGCTTTCCCTGGTAAATCCACGGACACGCGTCAATGTCTCGGGGCTCTGGGAAGGCCTGCAGGGGAGTGACTTAATTCTTTCTAACAATGCTTCCCAGTGTTTTGGCTTATGGAACCTTCTTCATGTCCCACGGAGCTCATGCTACTGGAACACAGCTTGGAGACAATGCCCTTTCATTTTACGTCTGAGAACACGGGACCCAGAGTAGGGGTAGTGGGTTGACTGCATCAGATCAGTTGGAGAACTGAGACCAATATGTAGGCCAGTGATGGGCAGCCCAGCAAAGCAGGCTGGCTATAAGAGAACAGCCCTGGGTGCTCCAGCTCACATTCGCTCACATCGTAATATGTCATGGGTTTGGAGAAATATTTGTGACTATAACATAAATAATAACAAAAGATGGATAGACTCTTAATGGCACTGACATTCAGCCTCGGGGTTGGGGAGCAAAAGGGAGTGGTGCGAATTGAGGCTAACGTTCTCTGGCTAAAGGGGCAGCCACTTCTTGGCTCTTGTAGTTACTGCCATGTGAGTGTGCAAATCAAATGCTGGTTTTTTCTGGTTTCTAAAGAGACGCAGGACAGACAGCTGTGTATGGTACAGCTCCCGAAAAAACAACTTCTTTGCAGGTTGAATTTTGTCTGTGGGTCCTGTTTGTTCTAGTCCCTTCTCTCTCCATCCCTGCCCATTCCCTTCCTCTCTGGTAATCATGGGCAGAACCAGGCAGGCGGGCAGGAGGCAGAGGTTTCCCTTGCCCAGCCTGATTTGCTCTGGGGGATTCCCCGCCGAGATAAATTGGAACAACAGTGCTCAGCAAACAGCAGTCTCAACCTAAATATTGCCAGGCTTGAGCTGATGTGATATTAGCCCGGCCTGTAATCCAAACAAAATGGGCCATTGTCCTGTGGTTATTTTTCCTCTAGACAAAAGGCTTTGAACAACTTGGTTTCCCGTTTCTTAACCTCCGTATTTATGGGCCACGTTAATTTAATTCAGCAGCTCCGCCTTCCATGCGGTTCAAAAGCAGCTGGTATTTGCATTTCATGATCTCAAAGCCTTTCTGGTCTGCTGGGCTTCCCTGAGAGGGAGGCTTTCTTCTCTTCATTCTGAGAAAGAGGACGGAAAAACTACCGAACCCTCAAACACAATGGAAAACATCCTCGCAGTTATGCACGCTGCTGCTCATACCCCAGAAATGAGACCTAGTCCCAGAACTCCTGGGATGTTCTGGAAGAGTCCGCCCGGCCCACACAGAAGCAGGCTGCCACCCAGGGAGGGCAGCCCTCCCCTCCCCATGCTGCTGACCCAGTCCCCAGCTGGGACAGCTTTTCATCTGACCAGCCTGAGTCCCTGGCAAAGGCAGAGGAGGTGTCTTCAGGCCCACCCTCCACTCCCGCCCAGCGCACCCGGCTGGGCTAACAACTGCGTAATCTTTTCCTAAGTTCAACCTTGCAACATACGCAATAGAGTGTGTGACAGTCATTTCACAGGTGGGGAAACTGAGGCTTAGAGAGGTAGACTGATTTGCCCAAGGCCTTGCGGCCTCTTGGAAATGAAGAAGATTCTCTTTTGAAAGCAAAGCTGGATGTGTCCATCTGTTCTCAGGAGATGAGTTTGGTCTCGATCTTCACGGATGACGCTGGATTTCTGCTTTTCCTCTTTAATGTAAATGTCTAACTGAACAGATAATCCATGAATGTGTTCCAATATATTCTATCAACAAAACATTAAAGCTTAATGCTCCTCACACTACCCTACTCCACCTCCTCACCCCATGCGACACTCACCCATCCCAAATCTCTCCTCCCAGCCCCAAAGGTCACCGCTATGATCAGCTTCCATATAATGGTCCACTGGTTTTCTAATTATGCATCTACGACCTATAATGATGGCTACACATTTATGAGGTGTTTGTCACTTGTAATAAAATGGTAATCATACTGTACATCTGTCCGCAATTTACTTTTTATTCCCAATAAACTCTTGGAGAATATGGAATGCAGCAAATCTGGGACTTTCTCCATCTTTTCCGTATGCTCCATAGCCCAGCCTCACCGTGTTCATTGTTCACTGTTGTCTTTCTCACCAACCTTGCTGCAGGGTTGGCCTGCTGCTTCCTGGGGCAAATTGGCAGGTATTTTTTCAGAGCCGATGTGAGAGATGGGGTTGCAGCAAGCCCCTGGGATAGCGTGTTCCAGCATGCTTCCACCTCTTCTCTGGTTCAGAACCCAGATTTCTAGTATGGGTTCCCTGAAATGTCTCTGGAGTAGAGAGCTGCAGGGAGGGGCTGGTGGGGAGTGCCCTACGGAAGGCCACCTGTAAGAAGTGAGGAGGACATGGCTGGTCCTCGGTGCTCATTCAGCCAGGCCCCAGTGGACCCCCCACAAGGACCTCTGGAGCTCAAATGACCCTTCGGAGTTGTTGCAGATGGAGGCCAGAGGGACAGGACGTTTTCTGCCTGCATAAGCCAGTTATTTTCAAAATGGCCTCTTGCCACAAGGGGTGCAATCTTGAGTGAGATGGGTCCCGGTGCCTCTGTGCAATGATCACAGAGAGACACACCTGTGTATTATCAGCCGCCAGTATTCCCAGCAGCTGGGGACAGGGACGCCAGTCCTGAGGAAGGGGCGCAGTGAGGCAGCCACGCATCCGCTGCGCCCACTTCCAGAGCAGCAACTCCATTTCCCAGGCTCCGGCCCAGCTGTGTGCACGGGACAAGGAGAACCGACAGGACCTGGCAGAAATGTGAGCAACTTCCAGGCTGGGCCATAAAGGGCCTGCTTCAGGCTTTTGCAGGAAGGAAAAGTTAACTTGAGTGCTATTTAAATCCATTTTATTTGAGGTTTCGCCACAAAACAGCTGGAAGAGGATACTGACTCACACGCCAGGTCATTGGGAATGTACTTTTAAACATGCTTAACAGCGAGAGTCCTGCCAGGCCGCTCCGTCGCCACTCAGGACGGTGCCGATTTAGGCCCCCACCTGCAGAGAGGAGCATGTCTGTTTCATGGAAATGACTGCACCCTCCTACCTGGGCCCAATTCTGACCTATTTGCAAAGATTCCAGCAGCAACTAAGGATTCTGTCAGATGCATAGAACAAAGCAAGCCTAACTTGGCAGGAAATAGACCCAAATAGACCCCACTAAGCCACATTAGCTCCTGGTCTCAGCTAGCTCTGACCTCAAAAACCATCGCTAGGAGAATCAGGACCAGAGAAGCTGTATGGGTCTGAGCCAGAACTCCACACTCCGAAACCTGGCTTCAACCCCAGCGTGGCTACTCTCTAGGGAGCTCTGGGAACCTTCCCACAGGTCTCTGTCTTCCCATTTGGAAAATGGGGCCCGCTGGCCTGCAGCACGGAGGTGGGCTCCTCACCCGACCTGGAAGGGAAGGCCGCCAGTTCATCATGATGCTTCCGGGAGCTTTACAGCCGAGCTGCTGGGGGATCCCACATGGGCAGGTGAGCAGCACCAGGCTTGGCTGGCTCTGCTAAGTAAATGATGGTTTTACCATGGAAACTTCAGGTGGAGCTTCATCTTCCCAGCGGGCACCACCGAGTTTATTAATAGCACTGCCTCAATCAACCAGAAAACAGCAGTGGGGGAGGGAGGCAGCAGCACTTTCTGAGGGCTCAGCATGGGCCAGGAGCTTACAGATATCATCCTATTTAATCTTCCTGACAACCTGTGAGACCTAAGTCTGACTACAGATAAGGACATCAAGACCTAAGCAACTAATCAATTTGTTTGGGCCGACAGAGGGAGGCTTCAAACAATAACAGCGACGTCACTTTTCACAGTATTAGTAGCTCCCATTTACATGTCACATCTGTGCTGAAGTATTGTTCTAAGCCCTTTGCATATATCAACCATTGAATTCTGAGGATAATTATCTAAGGTAACTACTCGGGATTATCCCCACTGTGCAGATGAGGAAACTGAGGCACAGAGGGGTTAAACCATGGACCAAGGCCACACCGCGAGTGAAAGTGGGAGCTGGGAGCTGGAGCAGCCGCCTGGCTTTGGAATCCATGTGCTTGTCCACTATGTCATCTGACCTCGCTGGCCCGTATTCTGCTCTACACTCCGAGCTTGCCAGTGAATATCAAAGCTGAAAGGTTGCAGAGAACATGGTCTAATCTCCCCATTCTGTGATGAACCAACCGAGACCCAGAGATGAAAAAGAGACTTGCCCAATGACACACAGACGAAAGCAACAATGCTGGGAGCAGAATCAAAGAAGTGCAGAGAAAATCATAATTAAGTTTCAAAGCAAAGCACTTTTCACCCCTTGTCCCCCATTCTTTATTTCCACAATCGGGGGAGCTCAGGAATCTGGAGGATCTAACTGTGGTGTTCAGTGCAGCCTGGTGGGAGGGGGAGGGGGAGGGAGGACTGAGGACTGCAGCCACGAGAAGGGGAGCCAAGGGAAGGGGCCTTGGCAGAGAGGGCTCTGGAGGTTCCAGAAGTCAGAGGGGTGCCAGGGCAGCCCCAGCCAGGCACAGTGGGGCTGCAATCCTACCACATTCACTTCCTGGGTTAGGCAGTGCCCTCTTCATGCCTAGTCTCTGTTAGTTGAACATCAGTGAATCCCTAGGGAGGAGAGTGGCAGTAATGTGGTTACCGGGCAGTAACCAAGGGTAGTGGTGATGAGAAGAGGGTCCTGGGTCAGCTCTCTCATTCACTCCCCGTGTGACCAGGGGCAGCTGTTTCATCCCTCTGCCCCTCGGGTCTTGCCCTGGCAAAATCATGGCGTGCCAGTCCACCAGGGAGACTAAATCCATAGACATCCTAAAGGAAATCACACATGCCTGGCACAGAGGAATCACGCAAGAAATGGGTATTGCTCCTGCTTACCACTGCATTTGGGCACTGACCACATGCGGGGCACTGGCTAAGGGCATTTTACATTATAAATGGTTCCTCATCTCAACCACCTGCTGTGGTGGGTACTGCCACCTCCAGGCTACCAATGAGTAAATGGAGACTCGGAAAGGCTGCTGGGAGTGAGTGCTTACAGGGAGCACCATGTTCACAAGGGCGCTGATGGCATAAGGGTGTGGCCAGGTGTTAGGAGAGTCTCCCAGAAAAGGGAGAGGAGGGAGAGGCGCAAAGGCAAACGCCAATGCGAGTGCGGATGACCTTCATTTAGGCAGATAATTTGGGGTGGCTGATTTTTCCCTAGGTCAGAGGCACTGACTGACAAGAGGAGGGGAGGGGAGAGACTGGATGGTTATTCCCCAGCTCCCTCGCTGCCAAGCTGCCTCATTCTCTCCCCTGGACTCTCTCCCTTTGGCTCTGTTAGCCCAGCACATGCTTTTGTAAATAGTCCCTGGTTAAGCCTCTCCAATCCTCCTCTCCAGTGTGCCACCTGCTTCCTACCGGAACCCACATCTAGGTGCATAAGGTTCCAGGGAGCTGACAGGACAGGAACGTTAATACTGTCATTCTGACTCCTGGGGCCTATCTAGGTCACCTCCAGTGAGTTGCCTGGTTCAGCTGACACTGACTCACTGGCCCTCTGGATCTTTTACCTCTACCTCAGCCCCAGGGGGCAGAAACCCTGAGGGCTGCCTTGCTGGCCTAGGCTGAAGCCCTGGCCAGGAGCAAGCTCAGTGTCAAGCTATCTCCCGGTCACCTGGCAACCCTCCTTCCTGATAGTGTTCATAAAGAGGCCAAGGTGCAGACAAGGCAGAGGAGCTGCCTTATTTTGCATTTGTTCCTCCTTCTAAGAGGATCAAAGTGAAGCCTCTATGGTAAGATGACCAGACGTCCCTCTTTTGGCGGGACAGTCCCTATTTTTAACAATTTGTCCCGCGGCATTTTAAAAAAGTCCCGATTTTTGGAAAGAGACATATGTACTACTCTTTGTAATATTTTAAGTAATAATAATAATAATAAAGAACCCCCCCCCATCAATGGTGTCCCGCTTTACCAATGTTAAAATCTGGTCACCTTACTCTATGGGCTTCCGTACAGCTGGCCAGAGTTGCCTAGTTGAAAAAAATCAATACAGCAAGGAAAAAACCAAAAAACCACCGCAACAACTGAAAGGAGCAAGCGCAGGCAGAAAGTGCAGGACAGCCAGAAACAAATGTAGCCAGGTCCGAAAAATAACTCAGGGAAATGGCTCCAGCTGACCAGATGGCGTCATTAGCAGGCTCCAGTGGAACTGGCTCTAGGAATGGTGGGTCTTTCCTGCCCATTCCAGCAGGAAAGCCATAGCCCAATCTCTTAAGCCCCACACTGTGGAGTTGGCGAAGCCTGCAGATCATGGTCGGGGAGGAATGGCTTCTCCATCTCTTCTGCCTCACCGGGGGCCTGCCTCAGCTCATTCCTGACCCCCATTCACATGTGGGCATTCTCTGGGCCAGGGAATAGCCACCATTCTTTGGGAGGCAGTGTGTTCCCTGAAAAGGGTGGGGACTTGGATATTGCACTTGTCTGGGGTTTCTCCCTAGCTCTGCCATTTGGGCACAAGGTTTTTAGTACTTTCCACATGCCCGGTGTTAGCTAGTTACTAACAAAGGAAGGGAGCAAAGGGAAGCAGACATTCAGCCTACTCGGCTAGGAAGCTGAATCAGATGTGGAGCCTGCTTCACCGGGAAGTGACTGCATTCACAGACGCCTCAGGAGACTAGCATGTCCTCAGCCTTTGGGTCCGAGTCCCCAACGCAGGCAGGAAGAGTTGCTTACCAGTCACGAGCCTGGATTACCGAGGGGGGCGGCATGAAACAGCAAAACTCCTGTGCTGGGCACAAGTGCAGTAGGAGCCAAGATGGCACAGAGGTGGTCCTTGTACTCCCCCCGCCCCCACCACCATAGATTGAAACTTATTTATTTCACTTGGTAAGGAGAGGGCACCATTACTATAGATTTATTATGTAGGTAATAATGAAATATAAAGCAGCTTTTTAAAATTGCATAACTTTTAATGTTTTTTTTTTAAGTCTTTAGTGTTGAAAGTATTACCTATGTCCCCTTTTTCTCCACTGACCCTTAGAATTTATCCCCAGCCCCACTCCAGGCCTTCACCTACTTTGAGGCATATGCAGCAGGAGCCAAAATAGTGACATAAAGGGGCAGATCCTCCTAGCCTGGGAAAAGGATCGGATTGCATGAGGACACAGAACCCCAGAAGGTCTAGGGAAGGGGTTGATTAGGGGAAAAACCCAGGAAGTAAATTGGGTAATTTGAAAGAGAGCTTCCTAAAACCAAGAAAATATGGGGAGGATTATCAAGAATCTCAGGGCAGTTGCTCCTGGAGCCTGCCAACCCTCTACATCTCTGAGGGTGAGTGTGGATGCTACAATGTCAAGTGAAAAAAATCAAACTACAAATTGTACATACAATATGATTCCAATTTTAATTGTAGAAATAAAGAAAGAGAGGAAAGAAGGGAGGGAGAGATGGTGGTAGGGAACAGAGATAGAGACAGAGATGGAGATAGAGAGGTGAGTGAGATTTTCAGATTTACAGGAAATACATAAAAATATCCTTTTCTTTTGAGTAGAAAGACTAGAAGTAAATTTCTTTTCTTCTTTGTAACTTTCTGTACTTTGTAAGTTCTACAATAATTATTGATACAGTTTTACAACAGAAGGGGAGTCAGGGGATGAGGCCCTCTCTGGCAATGAAATGTCCCAGGAGACCTCCCTTTCCCCTCTCTGCCCCAACTGACAGACTCTGCTGCGTCCACCCAGGCTCATTGAGAACCTCATGTGTGGTTCATTCCCGAGCCACGTGGCACTATAGAATAAGCAAGCATCAGTGCATTCAAGAGTCAAAGAGTGGGCACAGTGAATGGACAATTTTCCGGTGCATCTCTCTGAACCACACAAGCAATTCATCGTCTGGGACTATTTCCAAGAAAGGCTCATCTGCTCTGAGCAGCAGCTGTTTCTGGCACCTGCACACCTATTACCTTGTTCCCAGACTTTCTGAAACAAAAGCTCAGAGAAGCTGCAGGCAAGCCCATTCACCCTCGAACTGGAAATGATGTCCCAACTATGTTGCCGCGAGCCGCGTCTCAGGGACAGGCGTGATAGGGGCATTTAGTGGATCAAACAAGGAACTGTGGACAGGTGCAAGAGGATTTTCCACAGTGAAGTCACAGAAGGAGAAATCCCACCAATAGGGATGAAATGAAATGTCTAACCCATTACTCTGGCCCATCACTCAGTGCAGTGACAAGGCTTTCATAAATGCTGCCTATCTTCCCATCTGCATGTTGCTATAAAAATTTAAAAAAAAAAATACTGAACACACACATCACTAATATTATCATCATCATCACTCTCTCACAGAAACAAGAAATCCAACTAAATGAATTCTCAGCTGTGAACTGCATTTCAATGAAGCTCACATTCATGTGTGTTTCTGGACCCCTGTGTCTCTCCATAGAGCATCATACATTATAAGGACCACTTGGTGATCTCCCATCTAGAGCTTTTCCTGTTTAATTTCCTCTCTACTGATTACCTTCTGGGTGTATCCCTTAGGACAAAGAGCATTTTAATCCTCAGATATTAGGAAGAATAAAGAGGATGGACAGCCGGGTTTGAATTGCAGCTTCACTAGTGACCTGACCCACAATTTCCTCAACTGTCAAAGACTTACAGCGCAAGGTGGTTTTGAGGATCAAGTGAGATGGGAAGTGTAAACTGTGGCTCACCCATGGTCGAGTCTCAAATGAATTTTCCTACTATATTGTCTTCCATTCTTAGGGTTTGACTATAAACTTGGTTTGGTCACTTTCTCAAAAGCCCTAATCAGGGACTTTCTCTTAAGTTCCTCTTTCTACAACTTTCCAACACACAAAAAGCCCAGTTTCCTCCTTAGTCTTTCATTATGAATCTGAAATGTTAGAGGTTTTTTTAAAAGCTGGTTAATCAAATGTAATTTATTTAATAACAATTATATAATTAAAATCTTTTGAGGAGATAATGGTTATGTAATAGGAAGAAGTTTTTATGAAAAAAATTAAGAGTTTTGATTCTACTCTGCCTGTAGATAAAGACAAATTTTGAAACAGAAATGTTGACTTACTTAGGGCTACCACAGCAAGGCAGTCCTCCCTCCTGCAGGGGGCTCCCTTTCCTTTGGGCAATCAGAAGCACTCAAATCTTCCCACCTATGATTGACACAACTGCAGAAGAAAACATACCACCAGTGACCTCTTACCCTAAAATGCCTAAAAAGTGGAAAATGTTGTCCCACTGATGGTTTCCTGGACTCGCCTGTGCTAAGATTAATAAACAGAAACCTTATGTAAATTGGAGTTGGGAGGGCCTGTAGGGCAAGCTCTCATGCTACCACTCATCATCAATTACCCCAAACAAAAGGAGTCCTACTTTCATCTCCAAAGTCCTATTTTTTTATAGTCGGGCATGATGGAGGAGGATCTTCTCAGCCAGCAATTAGTCAGCCAATGAAAAGCCACTACACTTGGAACTCCCACTTTCCTCCAATGAACTCTTTGCTTATAACAGTCCCTCTGAACTCTTCCTTTCCTCTATAAAAGAATGATGCTATTCTTTGTTTTCTGGACTTACACATGGTTCACCCTTAGACCGCATTTCCAGAATTGCAATTCTTTGTTGTTCCCTAGTAAACCCACTTTGCTTGAGAAATACCTGGCTATGTATTTTTTTAAGGTCAACACCAGTAAAATGGTTTCATTCCGAGTCAGCCCAGAAAAATCAACACTATTCCAAATCAATCCACAGAAATAAGACTATTCTATAGTTCTAAACAGTTCTATTCCAGGCTAGCTTGAGAAAAAGCCCAGCTCCAGGCTACTCCATGGGACTATTATCAGCTTGGTCCCATAAAGCGAACATAACTTCAGTTCTGTTAAGAACTAAACAGGGTTTTTGTAGATTGGCCAAGAAAGTTACCTCCAAATTAGATATTCCCTGGAAAGGGCATTCTGACCAACACAGGGACCTAAAAGCCAACTATGGAAATTTAGCACATGTCTAAGTGGGGACCTGACAGCAATGCCCAACCTTTTTTTGCACCAAACAGTGTTTTTCTGATCACCACAGCAATTAGATGAAGTATGTTAGCAGTATGCATCCCTCTTACGGATGAGAAGAGGCAGAACCTGGCAACTTTGCTCATTGAACTTCCTATGAACCAAATCTCCCAGGCCATTGCTGTCTAAACAAGGAATATTACAGCTGGAAGAACACTTAGATAGTATGATTCCAACATCTCCATTCTGCAGATGAGAAAACTGAGGCCCAGAGAGGGGAAGGGTCCTGCTCAAGGTCACCCAGGTGTGAATATCAGACCCTCTCTCTGAGGGTGCTGCCTCTTTGCATCATTGTGCTCTAACCGGTGGGATATCTCCCTATATCTGTTTTTATTTTCCATCTATTCCCTCAACTCTATAGCTTATTAACCGAAAGTTCTGCAGCCAAAATTCAAAGCCAATCATCCCTGAGAGCGGGGCCTTAACTACTTTTTCCAGGTCCCCGCCCCCTTAAAATAGCAGCAGAGCTCCGGCTCTGTGAGAAGGACATTCTTTTAAAGCAGGGATGGCATTTATTTTTTTCTTAACAAACAATCCCATTAGAGTGTAGCCTGCAGTCAGCTTGTGATGGAAACGGGTGCTCTGGGCTGCTTTGGCCCAGCACTAATCAGGTTCTGTGCTTGATCCTGAGGGACGCGGATTACTACCATATGAAACAGAAAAATGCCTCCATTATCCCTTAAATCTTTTCACTGGATTCAAGGGTTTTCACACCGAGGGTAACATGGCTTGGTTTCTTTTCTCCAGGTTAATCCATATCAGTTCAGCTTTCACTCTGGGTGCAACATAGCAGCAGGAACTCAGCTCCCTCACAGGACACTCCCCTCCTGGGTCCCAGGGGCACACTGGTGGTCCCCTGACTTCAGCATGGCTGGAAGGCCTCTCATTACTGTTGCAGTCTCAACTACATCCCTTCCCCATAGTCTGTCCTCCTTTCTGTTCCCCAAATACTCCCTGCTCCCTCTTGGTTCCAGGACCATAGGGGTGTGTGTGTGTGTGTGTGTGTGTGTGTGTGTGAGAGAGAGAGAGAGAGAGAGAGAGAGAGAGAGAGAGAGAGAGCTGCCTGTTGGCTTGTCTGTCTATCTGTGTTCTAAGAATATATGTATGCATATTGTTCTCCTGTCTCCCTGATCACCACCCCTTCTTTAAACCTAATTAACCCCTATTTGTCCTTCCAGACTCAGTTCTTTCTGGAAGCCTTACACATCATGCTTCTCCAGGGGACTTAGCAACCCTCATATAGCTCTTGAGAACCCCTATTTTCCCCTACGTAGCATTTACACATATCACAGTAATTGTTCATTTCTGAGGACACTAGCCTAGGGAGAGCAACAAAGTTAGCAGTCTCTGCCCACTCTGCCAGGTAGCACTGCCTAAACTGCCATGTGGAAAAGGATGCTAAAGTTGCATACTGAGCTCAGTGTGAAATGCTACAACGGTCAATTAATTGGGATTAGAGAGGGGGAGGTGGTCTGTGTTTAGCAATAGATTGTGAGCTGACTAAAGGCAGGGGAAGGGCCATATTCAGCTTTTAGCCTTACTTATCACAGTGCCTGGAACAAAGAAGATGCTCAATAAATACTTGTGAGTAGATAGATGAAGACTGTGCTATCTACTCCTTACTGAGGGCTTGTTACATACCAAGTGCCATGCTAAGTGTTTTTTATATATGTTATTTTACCTTCATAACTTCCTCTGAGGTTATGGGTACTTTTAATCGTAGATAAAAAATGACAAATCAAGATCTGGAGAGAGTTAAGTAGATGCTCAGCATCATACACCCAGGACTGGAGCCAGCTCTGTTTCCTCCTTTAGCTATTGCTCTTCCAACTCAGCTGTGCTTAGAAAGAGAATAGCATCCTTAGAATCCTGTACTTAATGCCCCAGCGCTGGAAGTGGCAAACGGCCTCCATGAGGGCTCTTCTGGAAGCAGGTTGACATAGGAAACATTCCTAAACAGTAGGGCTTTCTCCTGGCTTTGGAGTCTTTATGAAACCAAGCCATACACATGTTAAGACTCCAGCTAACACCCAGGTGTG
>PVJC01015667.1:0-34726 GCA_004026665.1 Murina feae | reverse complement strand
CCAGACTTATAATGATGCTTTTGGGGTTAACTCAGTATCACAAGCCTCCCAGTCTCAGTCTCATTGGTCATAGGCTCACAAGTCAAAATTCAAAAACACTCAACAAAACTACTCATCAAGAGAAAACAGTACACACAGCAAAATTAGACCCTCAGAACTTCAAACAATAGACTCACTAAACATTCTGTCATGTAAGTATATTTAAATAAAGATATTTAAAAAATAATTGAAAACATAAGAAAGGATCAGGATACTATCTCAAAAGACCAGGCCAACTTGACAAAATGGAACCTCTGAAGATAAAAGGTATAGTGCTTAAAACTTCATTGGACAGGTTAAGTAGCAAAGAAAGAAAATAAAGAGATAAATCTGTGAATCTTGGCTCAAACACCTACCATATTATGATCTTGGGCTGCCTCATTTGTCTCACAATACCTGTTATGAGGGCCAAATGGAATCCAGTAGGCATAACACCTAGAGTAGTACTGACACTCAGTATCAAATTCCAAGACCCTCCCTCCCGCCATGTTCCCAATGATCTCTCCTACATCTTTTATTTATTCTATAATCTAACACTTTTTGCTCATTGTTTCCTGTGGTTATCTTATCTCCCCAGTGAAATAATTTCTCTTTTATCCTTTGTTGTGCTCCATACATCCCAAAATTTAATTAGGAAACTAAGTCTAATCAGTATATTTTTTTCAACTATGACTAGGAGGAGAGGGGCAAAAGTGACTGTTTTGATAACACTACATATTCATTCAGCAGTATTTGAGCACCTACTGGGCACCAGGATATTATATGCTAAGGAGATACAGATGGTCCCCAACTTATTATGGTCCGTTTGACTTACCAATTTTTCAACGTAACAGTGGTGCAAAGATACACACATTTAGCATAAACCATACTTCTAATTTTGAATGTTGACCTTTTCCTAGGTTAGGGATATGCAATATGATACTCTCTTGTGATGTTGGACAGTGGTAGCAAGATGATTTTGCCCAACTGTAGGCTAGTGTATGTGTTCTGGGCACAAAATTAAGGGAGGCTAGACTAAGTTATGATATTCAGCAGGTTAGGTATATTAAATGTATTTTTAACTTATGATATTTCCAACCAATTATGGGTTTATTGGGATATAACCCCATTTTAAATGGAGGAGTATCTGTATAATTAAACAAAGAAACCAAAGTCCCAATCCCTCTGAAACTAACAGTACAATTTCTATAGGCAAAAAAAGAGAAAATTTTATAGTATGTTTAAAAGTGATATGTCTTATTTAGAAAATGAAACAAAGGAGGTAAGAGTGGCAGAAGTAAGAGGTGGTGTTTAATTCTAAATACAGCAGTCAGGGAAGATCTCGTTGTAACATTTGAGCAAAGACAAAAGATTCAGGCGGGTCAGGCTGATGTCTGGGCTGAGTCTCAGGCGGCAGAAGCAGAGAGTGGAAGTTCCTGAAGCAAGGCAAGGACATTTGTGAGTGTTACCGAGGAACAGCAAGGAGACAGAATGAGTGAAAAGGAGAGGAATAAAAGATGAGGACAGAGAAGAAAGGAGGGCCTGATCATATAATGCCTTCTAGGTCAGCATGCAGCTTTGGTTTCTCTCCTCAGTACGACAAGGGTTCGTTTGAGGGCTCCACGCTAAGGAGTGACATGATCTGACATATATATTCACAGTATCATTCCAACTACTATGCTTCAGGCTGACTGAGAGGGGGCTTGTTTGGAGCCACTGCAATATTCCAGGCAAGAGATGATGGTGGACAGAACAGGTGGTAGCAAGAGAAGCTGTGAGTAGTGACTGGGTTCTGAACAGATTCTTAAGCTGGAGCCAAAGGGATTTCCTGATAAACTGGATGCAGGATGTGAGAGAAAGAGAATGTCTCTCAAGTTTGATGCCTGAGCTAAGGATGGAATTGCCATTACAGAGATGGGCAGTGGTGTAGGTAGAGCGGATTTGGGAAAGAAAACCAGGAATTCGGTTTTGGACATAATACATTGCAGATGTCCACACAGGAGAGCTGTTGTGTAGGCACTGAGATACCAAGTCTGTGGTTTTTTCTGCCCACTCCTTTTACTGATTTACTCTTCTCGAAGCACCAGTGGGAAGATGAAAGGCTAAAGGAAAAAAGAGCAGAGATGGTTCCCTGCTCTTGAGGAAGTGGAAATGTAAGAAATGAGAGCGTAAGACTTTCCTGCCACCTACGGCACAAGCCTAGGCTAGAACAACAGAGGTCGCCTTATTCTAACATCATCGACAAAGAAATGAGCCGGGTACTTCTAAGATGTGGTTTTAGATACAACACGTGCCACCATGTTGAATGTGTGGGTTCTGGCTACAATCAAATGCATGGCAACAATACAAGAAAATGAAACCACATCAACAATTTGATAATAAAACCGCCTCTTTCAGTTCCGTTCTCCAGGCAGAATTTGGTCCACAGGGCTATTTTCCTTGGAAATCGTAATTATTTTCCAAAGGAAAGTTAGTTTGAGTTTTCTAATGGTCAAGGGAGAGGACTAGACTAAGGACTGGGCAGCCAAGTTACCCCTGGCTCCTGTCCACAGGCCCTGCCCCGCCTTTGCCTTATGACTTGGTTTCTTGGTGTGTAAATACTGCAGCAGGGAAAAAATATTTTCCACTGCCTACACACAGGGCTTTTGTGAGGATAATTAATTAATGTGTATAAAACACTGTGAGCTACTCAAATAAAGGGACAATGAAACTCTATGAGTTTCTGAGGTCCAGACAGAGCAATCTCTTTTCTTACAAACCCCACTGAAAATTAGACTATGATAGCAGAAGTTATCCTATATGGGCCCAAAGAAACAAAATGAGATCACGTGTGAACGTTCATTGTAAAGTACAATTCCAACATGACGATATCTAGAAATGATCTCTCAAGATAAAAATGCAATACTGAACAGGTTAAAAAAATCATTAAAAACCAATGAAAAACAGTAGCTCTAGCAAAGCTCCACTTGGGTATTAAATGTGTTGACCTGTGAACTATAGTGAGGCCAAACTCCTAGTTGTTGCTAGAAGCATGACAAGACTCCAGGAGAAGATACAGACTTTTGTTGAAGAGCCACAGAATCAAGAGCTATTTATGAAAAGAGCTTTGTGGAAGGCCTTTTCCCTTCATTTCCAAATGCTGTCCGACTCCACTCAAATGGTCACAATTAACATAGAAGTGAATGGGCCACTGTATAGATTCTGTTCATAATCCAAATAGATGGTTTTCCCTGCCCACTGTGATTTTACATCAGTATTCAAACAACCTTTCACTTTGTCCCATTCCTGGCTCAGAATGTGCCAAAGACCAGAGGAACACACAATCTGGAGGTGACATCTCTCTCCGACAAAGCAAGGATGTGCTCCGATTACGGTGAGCATCAGGTTTCCACACACCTTCAACTTCTCATTTCAGAAAAAGAAAAGTGAATGGTGCCTAGAAAACTATCAGACACACACCGAGTGGAAATAAGCTACAAGCTAAACATGATTCCATGATCAACCTGAATCCGGACCAAAGAGTTTGATGAGTTCATCCCCACCCTGCTCCCAACTAAGCCAATCTAACCGCCCGGCTGTGGACACCTGAGGCAAGGAAAGTCTGACTTGCCCAAGGTCAGCAAGTTTAATCCCTAATGACTCATGTGAATTCCAGGCTCTCAGTTCTGCGTTTACTGCACACTGACACTAATCTCCCAACTGGTCTCTCTACTTTCAGCCCAGCTCTCCCCAGTCCAGGGTGCCCATGACCAAAAGATTCGACTTGTTACAACACTGTTCTGGGGTGCAGCCCCCTGTACCTATTCTAAACTCCTCAGTGGCTCCCTGACTGGAGAGGAAAGGCCACATTTCTGCCCTTCAAATCTGCTCTGCGAGAGCCCCTCTCAATGCCTCATACAACACTTCCTCTCTCCTCTAGAGCAGAGTTTGTAGATTTTGGTTGTCTGGCGTCATTTTTTTTCCCTTTTGTACCTGGATCTCTCCTCTGGGGGGGCCAGCTTTTCCCCCACCCTGACTTCACCCTCCCTACACCTCGCCCCTTGGATAGGAAGTGCAATCCCACTACCTTACGGAAGCCAATGGGGATTCATCATCCCTCTTCCTGCCCCAGTGCATCAGGGTGGGTACATGGCTAGGGTGCTTATGCAGGGGTCCATTCTTAAGTAATTAATGACTTGGTGCAGTTAGGTCATATTTAGGCATCGAAGAAATAGGCATTCAAGAAATAGGGCCAAGGCACTCCCACTTATTTCATACAACTTTCCTTTATAAACTAACCATTCTACCGAGTAGTCTATTCAGTATGTCCCCATGCAGCACTCCTCCTCCAACACTGCATATATGCATTCACCCCGTGCCATCTTCCTAGAAGTAGTCACAGGAAAGGAACACCACACCATCCAGGAGCTGGGCATGCGGAGTCTTGAAGGTATGAATACAAATTAATGAGACTAAAGGGAAGGACAAAGAGATGCATTCCAGAACAAGCACTAAAGACAGAGAACATGTCAAACTATGCGCAGGATGTGAAGTTCTTTCTCTAGAGCTGTGTTCGAGATAACAAGGGGGCCTCGTTCCACTCACTTGGCACCTTATGACTTGAGTCTCTATCCTGAAAGTTAAAGGAGGGCTTAGAAGGAGTCCAAGTATAAATCCCCAAAAGCTCAAAAAGAGATCAAAAGTCTACATTTTTCCTAATTAGGTTTTTGACATTCTTAATATTTACTCTTAATATACACACTCACCTTGATAAAACACAGCGTAATATTAAGCCAAGACACCTACTTTCGCTAAACTTATTCCAAAATAACTTGTGTATATATAAGCACCTGAAAAATCAGCCCTATTGCATTCCTAAGCAAAGCAGGAAACAAGCAGCTGCAACGTGCCCAAGTGTCAAGATCTGGAAAGAACCAAAGCAGTAGAGAGGAATGCACACCTGATGAGGGCTCCCAATCCGCAGCCAACAAAATGGACAAATACGGGCAAGTTACTTAACCTCTTCGAACCTGGATTTCCTCATCTGTAAAATGTAGCTACAAGACTGTTAGGGTGATCGAACCAAATGTACATCGAGCACCTGGTACACATCAGCGACACACTGCCACCAACCTTTCCTTTTCAAGAAACGGCTCCCCCAACTATGGTCTAAGTTTCTGGAAGACATATCCCTGTGTGACTCTCAGGTCACTCACCTACTTTGAAGCTCCATTTTCCTGTCTGGAAAATGGGGACAATAATCGTTGCCCACTCCTGGACATGTAGAGATTCAATGAGATTTATGGAAACTTTAAAGGATACCAGATATGTAAAGTACATTACCCAGTACTTGTGTACTTATGAGTGACCTTCTCAGAGAGATTTCTGACACCACCTTTGAATTTCCAGTTCAACCACTTTTCTCATGTCACTCACGAACCTACAGACTCTTTATGGCTTATTATGCCTCTTTCGAATTGTCTGGCTTATGTCCGTCTTTATTGGGGCTCCACCCTACCTGGCTAATCCTATTTCCTTCTGCTTCCCAGATTTGCACACTGCCCCTCTTATTATCCACACCCAGTCCCACTCCTGCACTTGCACTTATACTGGCTCTTCTGCACCCTGTGTCTACCTACATGGTAGATAACGAGTAAATACTAAAACCCAACTCATTTTAACTGCTCCATTGCACCTCTGATTATTCCAGCAGTACGTATTCTCTCTCCTCGTTCTGAACTCCTAACCTACTTCCAGTTCATATGATTTTTGCCAAATTTTAACTTTCCCTTTCTGCTAGTGTTCTCTCTTTAACTAGGCAATTAGCTTCTTAAGGGAAAAGATCATACTTTCTTAAACCCAGTCCCCATTCCCTAAAACTTCAGAATAGTTAGTGTAACTGAAGAGAAGAGGTGGACTGGAGGTTCTCAAACCTCTTTGTGCACCAAAACATGTATCCTTAGTTCCTTTCGATGACCCTTTCACAAGCACCTATTCTGTGCTGGATGTTGAAGGAACCAATATAAGTAGAGAAAATTCCCTGGTCTTACAGGCTCAAGAGCAACCCGGTCAGTGACAAGGGAGTATAGGAAGCGGGGCCTGGGGATGGCTGGAACATCTGATTTCAACTCACACTGTGGTCTTCTTGTTTATTCATTTGTTTATTGACAAATCCTGCCTCCAGTGTATTTGTACAAATAGCAGAGGAGGACCCCAGCCCCATGCAGACAGCAGCTCAGGGGGCAAACCAGGCCTTCTGTCCTCACATCAGCAGACAGACGCCTCCACTCTGGAGCCTTCGTGGGGGCCTGGGCACCTTTGGGGGCCTGAGCTAGAGCCTGAGCCAGAACTGGAGCTGCAGACACAGCCTGGGGTTTGGGCTGAGCCCTGGCCATGGACTTTGGATGGCAGAGCCTGAGACCCTTGACGATGCAAGTTTCTCCATTACCCTGCTCTTATTCCTCAAGCAAGCACACATTCCCTTCTTATATTTTCCAGGCACTTTCTCTACTAGTAACAAATAGAAGCACGTAATAGAAATAACACCTAAGGGGAGGTTACAAACTTATAAAAGGTAGCACTGAAGCAGTGTAACTCAATAAAATTCACTTGGAATCAGAAGAGCGGGTTTAAGTATGTGGTTCTTGCTTTATTTTATTCACTAGAAGCACGCCCTCCACAAGTAATTTCAAGTCTCTGAGCTCCAGTTTCCTGATCGATAAAACACGAGAGCTGAATGACCTTGTAGCTACAGCTCCTTCATCATAGAGGTTCCTAATGAAAACTCTTGCAATCTCAGAATGTGAGTCTGATATTTCTGGCTCCCCCTTGCTCTACCAAGAAACCATCCTGGTTCCAAAACCTCATCCGAACACCCCTCAATTCTTTCTATTCTAAATCGGATGTTCCTGGCTCTCAACCCCACCTCTCTGCCCAACGCCCCCACCACCAAAAACATATCAAAGAGAAAAAAAAGCCACATATAGGATATTTAGGAGGCAAGACCATATAATGGTTAAAGGCCCATGATTTACATTCAGATATGGGTGTCAACCCAGTTTAGCAACTTATAAGCTTCTCACTCAAGGCAAGTCGCTTAGTCTAAGCGTGTTTCTTCACCTATAAAATGAAGATCATAATAATGATATTTCACAAGATGGTTATAAGGATAAATGAGTCACCCACAAAGCCCTGAGCGAGAGCCTGGCACATGCATGCACTGTAATGTCATTATGATGATGCTGGCAGAGATTACTGCTGCTCTAGATATTATTTTCCTGAAGGATGCCACTGCCAGGTTATGAGACTCTCCCCGAAAGAAATACTAGCCTAGAGAACTCATCTCAAGGGCCACTGCTAGGAAGGGGGGCTGAGGCTTGTTTGCAGGGGGCAGAAGGCAGGGGACTGAGAGAAGTGGTAAAGGCTGAGGGATGGTCTTAAGGAAAAGTGGGAGAGACACAGTCCCGTGCACTCACCCTTCCCCTCACCGCCTTCCACTCTCCAGGGAGAAGGGCCATGACATCTCCAGGGCCAGCCCAGGAAAGGTACTGCTGCAGCCACCTGACTCTGAGGGATGCGAGACAGGCTTGTGTGCAAGAGGAACATCCTGTGACATCTCGAATTTACCTTGTTTACGGAACATTCAGTCCACCATTTCACTTAATGAGAAGCTGCATTCATGTTTCATTTAATTCTAGGAAGCATTAATAAGTTTCGCTCACTTGCTGGATTTTTCACATGTGAAGCATTATCTTCAGCCTCTGTCTGCTAGGAGCAAATGTTATTTCTAATAGTTCCTGGAAATGGCAAATCTCCCAAGCGCTGAACAGGAACTCACGATGCACTGGGTGCCATGCAAACAGCTCCATCATCACAGAGGTTCACGATGAAAACGCTCCCAATCTCAGTGCAGAGGCACCCCTGAGAGAAGATTCACTGCTTCAAGGAAAATGAATTTCCTAGACACTGGACATATTTTCCAAAGCATCATTCATGGAACAGAGAACCTGCCATTATCTCAGGGAAGTGGATGCCAACCAGAAACATCTCTGGATGTGAGTTTACAGCCAATGTACCCCCCAAATCAGAGTAAATTCTTGTGATGAACAAGAAAGGGGTGATTTAAATCAGCGAGCAAAAGCATAAGCATTCATCAAGGAATGAGAACAGTTGAGGAATTAAATTAAATCCTCATTCGCTTTACTCATTCACTTAACAGATCGGGTAATTATAATTTGCCAAATATCAGACTAAAATCTGGAGAAAAGAAAACTCACACTTCCCCCTTAAAAAGCTCAATCCAATGGGAACGACAGACTAAGACAGATGCTTATACACACATTATGTCTGGGTAATACCAAGTACTAGCATCCAGTTGGAATGGTTAAGAAGAGATTTGACAGAGACTAACCACCAGCTAACCCAGATATCCATTTTCCCCTTCATTTAGTGGTAGGATTGATCCTTCTACTTTAGTTGGGCACATGGCCAACCAGGTACGGCTCCACTGCCCAATATGGTAGCCATTAGTTACCCATGGCTAGTCCTACATGTTGAAGTGATACTATTTTAGATATAGTGGGTTAAGTATGCTGGGTTAACATAAAATCCACATTCCATTACATGTATAATACATCTGGTTCATCCATCACACGCTGATGGACACTTGGGTGGTACTGACGAATGCTGCTATGAACATCTATATGGATACCAAGGAACTGCTGGGTCATATGGTGACTAGTCTACTCTTTGGAGAACCTCTACACTGCTCCCCTCACCTGTACTACTGCACATTCCACCTGCGCATCTCCAACCCTTACCAGCTCCCCCTTTTGTCCATCCTTTACAGCCAAGGGGTGAGTGTGAAGTGCTACCTCCCCGTGCTCTCGACTTGCACTTTCTAATGACTATCAGCACTCGGTGCCTTCCCATGTGCTTTTTGGCCATTTGTGTACCTTTGAAAGAGTGTCTACTCCAATCCTTTGCCCATTTTTAGACTGGGTTAGTTTGTCGAATTGTGAAAGTTCTCTATTGATTCTGGATCTCATACCCTTATCAGATGCAGGATCTCATACCCTTATCAGATGCATGGTTTTCAAACGTTTTCTTCCAGTCTGTTGGCTGGACTTTCACTCACTATACAATGTCCGTTGATACACAAAATTTTAATTTTGAAGGAGTCTGATTTATTTTTTCATTTCTTGCTTATGCTTTCAGCATCATACTAATTAGGAAACCATTACAAAAAAGAGGTCATAAAGCTTCCCCGCCTTGTTTCCTTCTAAGAGCTTCATAGTGAGTTAACATATATAAGGTGGTAGGGTCCAATTTGTTCCTGGTGTGTGAACATCTGACTGTCCCAGCCCCATTTGTTAAAGAGCTTATTCTTTCCCCACTAAATGGTCTTCACACCCTGGACAAACTCACTGACCAGCGAACTGTAGGCCTCTCTGCTGATCTATGTCTGTGGCTGTGCTGTAGCCATGTTGTTTGCTAGAGTTGGTAGTAAGCTGTGAAGTAGAGCAGTGTGAGTCTCCACTCTGTTCTTTGATAAGATGGTTGTGGGGTATTCAGGGGCCCTGCAATTCCGTGAATTTGAGAATCGGCTTCTCCATTTCTGCCTCAAAGGTTGTCCAAGAGGAAAAGGCAGTCTGTGTGGTCTACTCCATTCTGTGGAGCCCAGAAGGCATGCCACGAGCTTCGTCTTCAGGGTGTCGAACTGAGGCTCTTGTTCAACTTCAGTGGATGCAGGTGCACCTTGAAGATGGAGCACCTGCCTTTGATGTCAGGGGAGCCGATATAAATCTGGTGGTCGAACCGGCCAGGCCACCTCAGGGACGGGTCAAGGATGTCGAAGCGGTTAGTGCCAGCTAGCACCAAGACGTTGGTGGCTGCATTGAACCCGTCCATCTCCACAGCATCTGGTTCCCAGATGTTCTCCTGCTCACTCTGACCTCCAAAGTGCCCCTTGGCCTAGCTTCCTGCCAATTGCATCGATCTCATCAATGAACAAGGTGCAAGGAGTGGTTCTTTGGGCCATAGCAAACAGGTCCCGGACCTCGGGTGATGTCCTCGGGACAAGAATAACATGCACAAACTGCTTGTTCACGATTTCCAGCTGGTCCACCTTTGGGTGGTTTTGAACAGCCACTGGGAAAATAAGAGCACTTGTGCGGGCAGAACCAGCAACTGAAAGCAGCTGCCTTGGAGGCACTGCGGACCTATTTCGAGGGTTCTGCCGCCAGACTCGGCCGTTCTGCCAGGTCCTGGGCCTCCACAGCATCTCACAGCTCGGCGAGCGGCCTCCCCTAGCCAGTGTAAGTTGTTTAACCAGAAAGCTGGTTAAAAACAGTGGTCATGGAAAACATATTTGCCAGTGTTATTACTGATAAAGGTTTAATCTCCAACATTTATAGGGAACTCATACAACTTAACAAAAGGAAGTTAAACAATCCAATCAAAAAATGGGCAAATGACCTAAATAGACACTTTTCAAAGAGGAACATTCAGAAAGCCAAGAGACATATGAAAACATGCTCAAAGTCACTAGTCATCCGAGAGATGCAAATCAAAGCAACAGTGAGGTACCAACTCATACCTGTAAGAATGGCTATCATCAACAAATCAACAAACGACAAGTGCTGGAGAGGATGCGGAAAAAAAGGAACCCTCCTGCACTGCTGGTGGGAATGCAGACTGGTGCAGCCACTACGGAAGACAGTATGGCATTTCCTCAAAAATTTGAAAATGGAACTGCCATTTGACCCAGTGATCCCACTTCAAGGGATATATCCCAAAAAGCCAGAAACACCAATCATATTCATAGCAGCACAATTTACCATAGCTAAGATTTGGAAACAGCCTAAGTGCCCATCAGCAGATGAATGGATTAGAAAACTGTGGTGCATCTACACAATGGAATGCTATGCTGCTGTAAAAAGGAAGGAATTCTTACCATTTGCAGCAGCATGGATGGAACTGGAGAGCATTATGCTAAGTGAAATAAGCCAATCACATGACATCACTCATTTATGGATAATAAAGACCATTGTAAACTGATAAACAAAAATAGATACAGAAGCATAGCAGCATCAAACAGACTGTCAAACTACAGCAGGAAGGCTGGGGAGGGTTGTGGGGGCGGGGCAGGGGGGTGTTGAAGAGATCAATCAAAGGACTTTTCACATAAGCATAACCAATGGACACAAAACACTGAGGGGTAGGAGAGGCCAGGGGAAGGACAAGGGGGGAAAAAAAGGAGACATATGTACTACTCTTTGTAATATTTTAAGCAATAAAATAAAAAGCAAAAAAAAAAAAAAACAAAACAAAAAAGTATGCTGGGTTAAGTATATTAGGTTATTTTTTTAGCATGGTTATTAAAATTTCTAATTACATATGTGGCTCACATTACATTAGTGCTGAGCTAAAGACTATGATCAGCCTCCCCTGGAAGTAGGTGTGGACATATGATGGTGCTTTGGCTAAGGAGATGTGAACAGAAGTAATGTACGCCATGCCTGAGTTGGGCTTTTCAAAGGAAGGAAGGTGCTCTCCACCATTTCTTTCTCTTCTTACTGGCTGGATGCAGATGAATGGCGCTGACCTGGCCGAAATTATGCCAATAAGGATAATGCCCCATGGATGGCAGAACAAGACAGAAGGAGCGTGGTCCCTGGGTAACCTCAGAATGAGCCATCCTACTCTCCAGCTTAGATTTTCACATAAGAGACATTCTTGTCTTATTTAACCCTCTCTTTAAGTCTCTTTGAAGTATCTCAACTATATTCTAACTAATACAAAAGGGTTTAAGAAATTTCCTAAAGGAGATCTCTCTCTCTCTCTTTCTCTCTCTCTCGCTCTCACTCTCTCGCTCTCACTCTCTCTTCCTCCCTCCCTTTCTCTCTATCTAAAATCAGTAAGTGTGTCTCACCAGTGTGGCTCAGTGGTTGAGCATTGATCTAGGAACTAGAAGACCACGGTTCGCTTCCAGGTCAGGGCACATGCTCAGTTGTAGGCTTGATCCCCAGTGGGGGGCATGCAGGAGGCAGCTGATCGATGATTCTCTCTCATCATTGATGTTTCTATCTCTCTCTCCCTCTCCCTTCCTCTCTGAAGTCAATAAAAATATATATATATAATAAAATCAGTAAACATATCCTCGGGTGAGGATAAAAATAAGTAAATAAATCTTGGAGCTGTATGAATTAAATTCCATGTTGAATACAATGTTTATTGAAGGACAAGTCATTAAAATGCACTCATTTGAAGCTTACATAGAAATTAAAATGCAACCAATTATTTAGAACGTAGACAAGAGAATATTTGGGGGGCAGAAGTAACACCAACAGATTTTGTTTAGAACGTCTAATGCGTGGTGATATTAAGACCGGACTGACTAAAATTGATTTAACTTTTTTTTTTCTGCAGAAAATGTACTCTGTCATTGCCTGCACCCTGGCCAGGCCGGGGAAGAGGGTAGAGCATGACCACTGCCCCTCCCTGGGATGCCACTGGAAGTTGAGAAGGCCCAAGGGGACAGAATCAAGGTCAGTAAAGCACAAGTGCAGAGTGGTAGCGAACAGAACAAAAGCAAACAGATAAATCCTTGGGAGTGACTACATGAGAAGTCACCTCCAAGTTTAAAATGCAACACATTTGAAATGCAAACAGGCTGCTGGAAAGCATAAGCATGCTGGGAACAGAGCACCGGTACCGATAGGTCAGAACTCTGGGTCCAGAATACTGTGCCTACTCCGAAGCTTTTCCTCTAAGAAATGAACTTGAAAGTAATAATAGTATATTAGACTCCATGTAAAAAAAAGGGGGGGGAGGGGTTGTTTTGTTTTTTTTCATCCTGGAAAGATTTAGGATGACAAGCTATGTCAATCAGGCCCTCGAATATAGACAACTGTCTTATCTAGTTTGTGACAAGTGCAAAAGGGGAGGCACTTTGTTTCGCTATACAGTCACATCTGGAAATGTAGAGGCCGTGAAACTGTTCAGATCCGTGGATTTGAGCATAAGCTCTTCCAGTGTCTCTTACAGGTGAACAGGCTGGGTATTTCCCCTCAGCCTTCTGGGTAATGCCTGCCAAAAGGGAAGAGAGAAAGAAGTTCCACAGACCAGGGATCAAAAAACTGCTGGACCTAGAGCAGGTTGTTAACCTCTCAGATCCTCTTAGCTTCCTCATTTATAAAACAGAGATGATGAGGTGATGGGAGGGATTAGGGATAGCAGGCCTAGTGCTGAACAAAGGGAAAGCAGCTGACAAAGGGCTATCATCTTCATCATTGTCAGACTCCAGAACTCCCAACCAAAGAGATCTTCGGATAGCTGATGAAAATTCCACCAGGTCCTCTCTGTAAAAGGGCCTCAGATGCCACAGGGACTGCTTGGGTAGTTGGTAGGCTTCCTTTGTCCAACTGCTAAAAGACATTTCCACAGTGGCTCTACCTACTCCACCCTGTGGCAACCACGTGCTAATTAAGTGAAGTCCCCTCTTCTGAAGTAGGAATGCTGTGGGGTCTTCCTCCACAAGATGTAGAAGTGAAAATTTTTTTTAGTGTTGAAGAGCCAGATCCCTCCCAAACAGGCACAACTCAAGACTCCAGGAGAGTCCAGGTATACTTCACCCAAAACATTATAGTATGAAGAATCAACTAATAATATACTGTGTTACTGTCACAATTGAGCATGATTCCGAATACCGATTAAATGAGCAAGCGAAATCAGTTCATTACCCTGCCATCACCTTTGGACCACCAGCCAACGAGAGGAGGGTCTTTTGTCACTGGCTTTGAAGGATTAGAAGATAAATTAAATTTTTTAATGAAAGAGGAAGCCAAACATTCACAAACTGTTTAAATGTATGTATTCCCAATATGAGAAAAGTACTCACAAAAGCCTGTTTTGGTGGTATTTTTCCTGAAAGGGGGATTCGAGGTCTAATAAAATGCCTCACTCATGCTTTTTTTCTTCAAGTGTCTTTATACTCTAACTAAACAGAAGAAAGAAAAACAGTGGTTTTTTTAGAGTGTTTTGTTTTTTTGTTGTTTGTGTTTTATTTTTTACAACCTCAAGTACAGAACCAAAACTCCTACCAGAACACGGCCACTCATGAGTTTTTTCTGACACAGGGGGCCTGAGGCTTTCCTCCCTCGTGTGAACTGGCTCCACATTTTTCTTCCACATTATTAAATGCAGAAGTGCTAAATTAACAACAAGCCATAGGAGCTGGCATGGCACCAACTGATCACATTCACTGCTTTCCCACACGTATGTTTGCAGCGATAGCAAAGGATGCCATAAATAACTTTTCACAAGGGAGCTATCAGTTTTGAGGTTTTGGTTTTAAGCTTTCCAACGTATCACCGTCTATAGCTTCATTTGATTGGCAAGCCACCCAATTTTATCTAGAAAGTTGATATCATCTCCATTTCATCGATGAGGAAGCCAGGAGTGGAAAACACTCATCTAAAAAAAAACTAGGTTTGCACCACGATCTCAAGTTTGATTGTAAGACTCTAAGAGAGAACTGCATTTTTTTTTAATTTAAATTCTTTATTGTTGAAAGTATTACTGTATTTTCTGACATATAACACGACTTTTTTACCCAGGAAAATCTTCTCAAAAGTCGGGGGTCGTCTTATACGCCTGGTGTCGTCTTATAGGGCGGGTGCTGAAACTTCCCAGCCGGACTGGAAAAGCTACGGTCGCTGCATATGGTGGAGGGAGCTCAAAAACGGCTGCACTCCATTCATTCCAATGGATCCGGATAGAGACCACAAGTGTCTCTGGTCGGCTCCTTTTTGTGCCACATACGGTCTCCATCCAGACTTTTTAACCCAGGAAAATCTTCTCAAAAGTTGGGGGTCATCTTATATACCCAGTCGTCTTATATGCCGAAAAATACGGTACATATGCCTCCTTTTTCCCCCATTGACCTCTTCCTAGCCGCTCCCACCCCCCAGCGCATGCCCTCACCCCCCTACTGTCTGTGTCCATTGGTTATGCTCATATGTATGCATACAAGCCCTTTAATCTCTTGCCCTCCCCCCCCTTAGATCCAGAGACAAAGAAGTCGATGCTTCTCTGTCTCTGGATCTAATTTTGTTCATCAGTTTACATTGTTCATTATATTCCACAAATGAGTGAGATCATGTTTTATTTACCCTTCTCTGACCGGCTTATTTCACTTAGCATAATGCCCTCCAAGTTCATCCATGCTGTTTCGAATGGTAAAAGTTCTTTCTTTTTTACATCAGCATAGTATTCCATTGTGTAGATGTACCACAGTTTGCTAATCCACTCATCTGCTGATGGGCACTTAGGCTGTTTCCAAATCTCAGCTATTGTAAATTTCACTGTTATGAACATAGGGGTGCATATGTCCTTTCTGGTGGGTATTTCTGATTTCTTACGATATATTCCTAGAAGTGGGATCACTGGGTCAAATGGCAGTTCCATTTTTAATTTTCTGAGGAAATTCCATACTGTTTTCCACAGTGGCTACACCAGTCTGCATTCCCACCAGCAGTGTATGAAGGTTCCTTTTTCTCCACATCCTCGCCAGCACTTGTCATTTATTGATTTGTTGATGATAGCCACTCTGACAGGTGTGAGATCATACCTCATTACCATTTTAATTTGCATCTCTTGGATGATTCGTGACTTTGAGCATTTTTTCATATGTCTCTTGGCCTTCTGGGCATATAGTGGAGTCAAGACAGTCTCTTCAATAAATGGTGTTGGGAAATTTGGACAAATGCATGCAAAAAAATGAAACTAGACCACCAACTTACACCTTATACAAAAATAAACTCAAAATGGATAAAAGACTTAAATGTAAGAAGGGAAACCATTAAAAAATCTTAGAAGAATCCATAGGCAGCAAAATATCAGACATGTCGTAGCAATATGTTTACTGACACATCTCTTAGGACAAAGGAAACTAAGAAGAAAATAAACAAATGGGACTACATCAAAATAAAAAGTTTCTGCACAGCAAAAGACACCATCAACAAAACAACAAGAAATCGCACTGCATGGGAGAACTTATTTGCCAATGCTGTCTCAGATGAGAGTTTAATCTCCAAAATTATAGGGAACTCATACACCTTAACAAAAGGAAGATAAACAATCCAATAAAAAATGGGCCAAGGACCTAAATAAACACTTCTGAGAGTGGACATACAGAAGGCCGAGAAATAATGACATTTTAAGCAAATGTGACCTGTTAATAAATCTTTAACTCACTCATTTTTGTGAATGTTAATAAAAAAGAAAGGGCTGCTTAAACTGAGTACATGGTCATTTGACCTCTCCTGGCTGAAATTTTCTTTGGCATTCTAACCATCAAAGCTCTGCCAAACTAGTTGACAGTTAAGTGGCATTCTCATGCAAGGCACACACAATAGACTTCATAAGGCTGTTTAACTTTCTTGGATTTTTTTTTATCATACATGCAACTATTTACATTATTGCTCATAGCATCACAGAAGGCGACAGATGAGGAAGCCGAGAACTGGGGTGTGAGTATCGCTTATGGGCTCGGGGCTAGTATCTGCCAGTTCCCCGCAACAGAAACACAGAGAAGAATCTAAGAAAGAGAGCTGGGATGAGGGGCAAGAGGCCAGCAGGGAGTCCACCCAGGCCCAGCTCATACACCTGATCGCCAGCTCACACACCCCCTTGTCATGTTGCACAGCGTAGGGCTAGTGTCCTAGGCTGGCCATTTTCAGAAGTGCTATTTCCTATATGTGCATCTCACCTTAACCATATATGATTTTGACATTCAGCCCTGCTAATAAGAAACAATATAAAATGAAACATTGACATTATTGTTAACATTTATTAAACAATTGACTGGTCTGCCAATAAATGGTGTATTCCCACACAACTTGTTATTCCTAAATAAGAAGAAAAAAAATGTAGAAAACTGGTTTCCTAAGCATAATGAGAAGTTTATACTGATGTGCATAGAAAGGACTGCCTGTAACTGCATAAATGTCAACCCCTATAAGCATGTCTTCTTGTACTCTGTTTGTAGTCCTCAGTTTTACATGGGATACACTACAAAGTTATAGGCCTTTAAATGCCTAGTGATGTAAGTTAAGTCTCACTATCTACACTGTGTAACTCCCATTATAAGAAAGGGAAGATTTCTGGTAGAAGAAATCACTGCCACTTTATTTTTTAAAAATTGCCTATTGCATACTTGTACTTCAACTACAATAATTCTACATTCAATAGGGAAAATGAACCCTAAACTTACACTATCGAAGAAAACAAGCAGTGAGTTAACCATTAGATTTAAGTCACATAAAAATATAAGGCAGATTATGAAAAATCCTGAGGCTGACAACTAATAGATAAAAATCAACACAACTTACAAAAGTGTTTTTATTATGTAATGAAGTATATATAAAATCATAACTAAATGTATATGCATGCTTACTAGTCAGAAATATACTGACCCAATATCCAAAGGCAATCACATGAATGCTCCCAAAGCTGAACAAGTTACTGAACTAATTAAGAGTTCTTCTTTGCACATAGTTATACAATTTTTTAATTTACAAAAAGGAGATTTCTTGCACCTACTTCCACTGCAAGATGCTACAGGCCGAGAAAGGCCACTTCATGCACTGGCTCTTCTTCCCTTCTGGAGTCTCCCTCCTCCCCCCTACCTTCCAGCACCTCAGAGCTCTGGACCAGCACCTGGCCTAGCAGCCATCACACAGGCTGCCGGGGGAGAGGGATCTGTGTCCCCACCTCTCAGTCAGGGGATGCAGCAAAGTTTTCACATCATTCAGATTGTCCTATTTAGCACTTCCCTTATAACAGAGACCAATATTTTATTTTTCTAATTTGATTTATTTCAAGATAGTGCAGGCTTATTTAAAAATGTGCATTAAATTATACATATGCGAAATAGAAAATGGAAATTCCCTCTAATCTCTCCATAGAACAATACTTCACCTATATCTGGCCTCTGAGTGGACCTGTCAGCAGGCACGTCTCAGCACCCACTTGGTAAAATCCTGCCTGCTGGAGCCAAGGAGATGTGCTCACCAGACAGAGGCATCCTGGCTGGATGTCATGAGTCTCCAAAATAGCTACTCATTCTCTCTGCCCTGTAATAAACCTTGAATTCAACACAAACAAAAGTAAGGGGCAAAAAGGAAAAGGAACTGTGAAAGTACCCCGGTATGGAAATCAACCACATATTTGGAATTCTATGGGAATAAGTTAACAAAAAGAGAGCGGGCACCTGGCAGGAAAAAAATGTTAAGGAAATTATTGAGATGTGATACATATCCTGTCAAAACAGCACGTGAAGTGGTGATTCACTCTATTAGTATCATCTAAATGCTTTGTTACTTTAAACGCTCCGTAAGTTTATCAATATTTCATTGGGTGCAGAAGAATTCTTAAAAACATTTAAGTGCCGAGCTATTCAAATAATCCTATGTCCAACAATAATACCTAGCACGTAGTCACTGTATTCACAGAAGTCCTCTCTAAGGTCAGTAAGATTGGGCACTCTCAGCTGCACATCTCCCCTCCCCCCCCCCTACCCCCAGTTTAGCTTTGGCTAATGCTGTGGCGATCAATGTAAGTCCAAGCTGTGGAGCTTGGCCCTGGACTGGAGTGCTGTCCCAACAACAGAAACATCAGAATCAGTTCACTCTTGACAAGTCGAACAGAACACCAGAACCTTGATCAAACACCTCCAGAATTCTGTAAGGCTGTTTTCACTCTCACGTGTCTATAGTTAGAAAAAGGATACTATATACAAAGCTAGGTTTTTCTATCCAAATTTAAGGTGTAAACTCATTATAAGCATATTTGCCAAAACAAATTAAAATACAAAAGAATAGTATTTTCTTTTGAGTTCCTCTCCCCTACCAAATAGTGACTGTAAATGTTTAATGTACTTATAAGCCCAAATGTAAAATGATTTTTTAATTTAGCAATGACAAGTAATTACATAATTTTGGTAAATGAAAGATTTAAAGCAAGTGCAAGAGTTTGTGATGGAATTTGACATCTGAAAGATATCCACTCCAATTATATTTATGAGCTAAAATGAAATATATAGATTTTCATTAAAATGTCTACTTCTTGAGAAGCCAAGATGGCGGCATAGGTAAACATCTGGAATTGCTGCCTCACACAACCATTTCAAAACCACAATGAAAAGAAAAAACAGACACCACCCAGACCCACAGGAAGGCTGGCTGAGTAGAAATTCTACAACTAGAAAGAGACTGAGACTCAGAGGAGGTGTGGAAGTAAAGTGCAGAGGTATGGAGGTGGGTGCATCGGGCTCTCGAAAAGGGCTGGTAACTGAGGATGCGGTTGTCTTTTTCAATCTGGAGGGAGTCACAAGCTCCCAATGGCTCTGAACTCCAGTTCCAGGCGAGTTTCTGGGGATTCAGACTCATACAGGGAGAAGCTGGACTGTCTGGCACTGGGAGGAACTCCAAAGCAGCTTTCTCTTGGCTGTGCCAAGGGACACTGAGACCTGGTGCCTCCTAGGGCAGGGCTGAGAATCAGCCACAGCTGTTTGTTCCGACCTGTTGATTCCCTGAGACCCCGCCCCACGCAAGCTGCCAGCAGAGGCTTTTGCATATGAAAGGCTGGGTAGCCTCAGGCAGAAGCTAAAATAGCATCTCCTTAGAGATCCAAGAGCCAGTGTACCCAGTGGTCAGAGCAGGACCACCCAGATTACAACTCCTCAGATCCATAAGGGACACACTCAGGGAGCAGACTCAGTGAGCACCAAAGCCCCACTGAAACAAGTCTTGCCCCATAAGGGTGTCTCCAGCACAGAAGTTCTCCCACCATAGACACAGCTGATTCTCACACCCAAGTGGCCTGGAGGTCAATTCCTCCCAGTGATACCAACAACAATCAAGGCTTAGCTACAACAAGACTGTGCACAAAGCCTACAAAGTGGTGCACCAAGAGTGTCCACCTCAGGTAATTGGAGAGTGAGCCCCTGGGTCCTATAGGACACCTAGCACACAAAGCCACTCTATCAACACAGGGAAATAGCCAAAATGCAGAAACAAAGAAACTGATCACAAATGACAGAAATGAAGGAAAGTAAACAACTGGATATAGAGTTCAAAACCACGGTGATAAGGTTTTTCAAGAATTTTCTAGAGATCGCCGAATAAATTTAGTGAGACCCTCGAGGATATGAAAAAGGACCAGCTAGAAATTAAGTATACCCTGACTGAAATAAAGAATAATATATGGAGATCCAACAGCAGACGAGAGGATCCCAAGAATCGAGTCAAAGATTTGAAATATGAAGAAGCAAAAACACCCAACCGGAAAAACAAAAAGCAAAAAGAATCCAAAAATATGAAGATAGTGTAAGGAGCATCTGGGACAACTTCAAGAGTACCAACATCAGAATTATAGGAGTGCCAGAAGAAGAGAGACAGCAAGATATAGAAAACCTATTTGAAGAAATAAGGACAGAAAACTTCCCCTACCTGGTGAAAGAAATGGACTTACAAGTCCAGGAAGTGCAGAGAACCCCAAACAAAAGGAATCCAAGGAGGGCCACACCAAGACACATCATAATTAAAATGCCAAGGGCAAAAGACAAAGAGAGAGTCTTAAAAGCAGCAAGAGAAAAACAGTCAGTTACCTACAAGGGAGCACCCATACGACTGTCAGCTGATTTTTCAACAGAAACTTTGCAGGCTAGAAGGGAATGGCAAGAAATATTCAAAGTGATGAATAGCAAGAACCTATAACCAAGATTACTTTACCCAGCAAAGCTATCATTCAGAATTGAAGATCAGATAAAGAGCTTCACAGACAAGAAAAAGCTAAAGGAGTTCATAACCACCCAACCAGTATTATATGAAATGCTGAAAGGTATCCTTTGAGAAGAGGAAGAAGAAGAAAAAGTAAAGATAAAAATTATGAACAACAAATACATATCTATCAACAAGTGAACCTAAAAATCAAGTGAATAAAAAATCTGATGAACAGAATAAACTGGTGAATAGAATAGAATCAGGGGCATAGAAAGGGAGTGGACTAACAATTCTTAGGGGTGTTGGGGGTGTGGGAAGAGACTGGACAAAAATTGTACACCTATGGATGAGAACAATGGAGGGTGGTAAGGGCAGAGGGTGGGGTGGGAACTGGGAGGAGGGGAGCTATGGGAAAAAAAAGAGGAACAACTATAATAATATGAACAATAAAGATTTAAAAATATTTTTTTAAAAATAATATCTACCTCTTAAATTCACTTGTTTTTATAACATCACTGAAACAGAGACCTATTTACAATATTGCTTGTATTTAGTACTTTAGAACAGAAAAGAAATACTGAACAATAGTTTGATTCCTATCATCCTAGGTATGGCTCCCAGGAAAATGCCTCACTCAAGCTTCCGAAAACGCCCTGCTCCACACCATCTCCACATCAAAATGCATTTATTTGCTTTCATGGCTGCTGATTTGGCAGCACTGAGAGCTCCTTAAAATCTACTCCCAAGCCTCCAGCACCCAGTATATGCCTGCCTCATAGTAACTACTATCCAAACTCAACTCAAATAGAATGCTCAAATTTCCTGGGGTGGAAAAGCTTTGGAAAGAACACTTGTATAAGAGGGTTTAGAGCCCCTACACCCAGCAAGTAAAAGCGCAAACAGAACAATGCTCAAAGTCCAAATCACCAGTATAATAGGATGTCTTTATCTTGAGGTTCTGTAAGAAGTGGAGGGACGTTATGCCTTAAAATGACATCTTTTTTATGAGCACAAGTTTATTTTCTTTCATATTGCTAAGGAGCTACAGGAAATACTACAGGTTTTAGAAATTTGCTACACCTTTTGAAAATTAGTTGTATAATCAAATAGAAGAGAAATCAAGTTTCTTAAGAGAAAAGGGGGCGGAGTCTAAGGGGGAGGGAAGAAAAGGAGAAGAGGGAGAGGAAGAAAAGAGAGAGAACCACTATAAATATTATTTTAGCTAAAATTAGATATCTATTAAAAATGCCATAAATTTCAGGACATTCTCCATGCAGCCTAAATGGAGTTAGGTACATGAAGCCCCACTGGCGAAAATGAAATGAATACCCATTTTCAGTCATTTTTGAATTCAATTAAAAATAATTACTAGATTATTCCTGGCTGATTCCACCTCACTGCTCATGAAGTATTCAGACAACAATAGCATGAGCTGCCAGCACAGGGAAATCTCAGGGTATGAGCAATCATTTCTCCCTGTAAAGATGCAGCACTAAAACAGCATCTTCAAACCCAGATTCCTGAACAGTTGAGATGCTGCCAGTGAAGTGTCTGAAAGCACTCCTGGAATCAAGCATGATGCTAGTCAACCAAGAAAGAGGTGAGACACCATCCAAACTCCATACAAACACAGAACTTGAGAGATGGAACACACTATGGAAAAGGGCTTATCCCAACCCCTCGGGTTTCTAATGAGGTCACCAGGGCCCAGAGAGGTGACCTGGCTCACCACGTATGTCAGTCACAGTGCTAAGATTTCAACACAAATTCTGCTTCTGGTTCAGCTTTTGCTACACCCATACTGTGCTTCCTTTCTTTCTTTCTTTCTTTCTTTCTTTCTTTCTTTCTTTCTTTCTTTCTTTCTTTCTTTCTTTTCTTCCTTCCTTCCTTCCCTTCCTTCCTTCCTTCCTTCCTTCCTTCCTTCCTTCCTTCCTTCCTTCCTTCCTTCCTTCCTTCCTTCCTTCCTTTTCTTTCTTCCTTTCTTATTAAAAGTCTTACAGATGTCCCCTGCATTTGTTTGTTTGTTTTTCCTTTTGACATCCTGCACCCACCCCTCCCAGGCCTTCATCACTCTATTTTCTGTATCCATAAATGCATATAAGTTTCCCTTTAATCACGTCCCACTCACTCCCTCACCCCCGCTTTCCATACTTATCTTTCTCTGACTGGCTTATTTCACTTAGCTTAATGTTCTCCAGGTCCATCCATGCTATCACAAATGGTAAGAGCTCTTTCTTCTTTTTATAGCTGCATAGTATTCCATTGTGTAGATGTACCACTGTTTTTTTTAGCAACGCATCTGCTGATGATGGGCTATTTCCAAATCTTAGCTATTGTAAACTGCACTGCTATGAACATAGGGGTACATATATTCTTTCTGATTGGTGTTTCTGGTTTCTTAGGATATATTCCTAGAAGTGGGATCACTGGGTCAAATGGCAGTTTGATTTTTAATTTTTTTGAGGAAACTCCATACTGTTTTTCCACAGTGGCTGCACCAGTCTTCATTCCCCCCAGCTATGTACTAGGGCTCCCTTTTCTCCACATTCCTTTTTTGTTTTTTGAGGTAGGCCTGTAGAGCTATAAATTTCCCTCAGGATTGCTTTCATTGTGTCCCATACGTTTGGGATTGTTGTGTTTTCATTGTCATTAGTTTCCAGGATGTTTTTAATTTCTTCTTTGATCTCATTGGTAACCCAATCAATATTCAGCTTCTAAGAGTTTGAATGTTTTGGGTTGTTTTTACTGTAGTTTATTTCTAATATTATGCCATTGTGATCTAAGGAGATGCTTGATATGATTTCAATCTTCTTGAATTTGGGGAGACTTTGCTTGTGACCCAATAAGTGGTCTATTTTTGAAAATGTCTTATGTGCTCTTGAGAAGAACGTATATTCCGCGGCTTTGGGGTGAAATGTTCTGAAGATGTCAATTAAGTCCATCTGACCTAGTGAGTCATTTAGGATTGCCGTTTCCTTGCTGATTTTTTGTCTAGAGGATTTATCCAGTGATGTCAGGCGTGTATTAAAGTCCCCTACTATGATTGTATTGTTGTTGATCTCTCCCTTGATATCTTCCAGAAGTTTTTTTATGTATTTGGGTGCTCCTGCATTGGGTGCATATGTTTATCAGGCTTATGTCCTCTTATTGTATCGATCCCTTTAGTAATATGAAGTGGCCTTCCTTATCTCTTGTTCTGGCCTTCACTTTGAGGTTTATTTTGTCCGATATAAGTATCGCTACCCCAGCTTTTTTTTCATTTCCATTTGCCTGAAAGATATTTTTCCATCCCTTCACTTTCAGTCTGTGTGAGTCCCTTATTCTGAGGTGAGTCTCTTGTAAACAGCAAATATATGGGTCATGTTTTTTTATCCATTCAGCCACTCAGTGTCTTTTGATTGGAGCATTTAGTCCATTTACATTTAAAGTTATTATTGAAAGGTACTTGTTCGTAGCCATTTTTATTTTTTGTGCCTGTGTTCTTTCTTACCTTTTTATTTCTTCTTTTTACACCAGTCCCTTAGCATTTCTTGCATTGCTGGCTTTGTGGTGATAAACTCCCTTAGCCTTTTTTTGTCTCCTTTTCTCCACATTCTTGCCAGCACTTGTCATTTGTTGATTTGTTGATGATAGGCATTCTTACAGGTGTGAGGTGACACATCATTGTCATTTAAATTTGTATCTCTCAGATGATTGGTGAATTTGAGCATTTTTTCATATGTCTCTTGACCTTCTGAACATCCACTTTGGAGAGGTGTTTATTTAGTATCCTTTGCCCATTTTTAAATTGGATTGTTTGTCTTCCTTTTGTTAAGTTGCATGAGTTCCTTATATATTTTGGAAACTAACCCCTTATTAGATGTATCATTGGCAAATATGTTCTCCCATGCAGTGGGCTCTCTTTTCATTTTGTTGATGTTTACTTTTGCTGAACAGAAGCTTTTTATTTCAATGTAGTTCCATTTATTTTCTCCTTAGTTTTCTTGCCCTAGGAGATGTATCAGTAAACATATTGCTACAACAGATGTCTGAGATTTTGCTGCCTATGGCTTCTTCTAAGGTTGTTACGGTTCCACAACTTAAATTTAAGTATTTTATCCACGTTGAATTTATTCTTGTATATGGTATAAGTTGATGGCCTAGTTTCATTTTTGCATGTACCTGTCCAATTTTTCCAACACCATTTATTGAAGAGACTGTTTTTACTCCTGGTATGTGCTCTTGCCTCCTTTGTCAAATATTAATTGACCATAATGGTGTGGGTCAATTTCTGTGTGATCTGTTATGTTCCATTGACCTATATGCCTATTCTTGTGCCAGTACCAGGATTTACCATTGCAACAACAACAACAACAACAAAAATTGATACTTAAGAATAAACTTAACCAAGGAGGTAAAAGACCTGTACTCAGAAAACTACAGGACATTGAAAAAAAAAGATTGGTAAAATCAACATCATTAAAATGTCTATGCTATCCAAAGCAATATTCAAGGCAATCCCTATTAAAATGTCAATGGCATATTTCACAGATCTAGAACAAACACTGCAAAAATTTATATGAAACCAAAAAAGACCCCAAGTAGCTGCAGCAATCTTAAAAAAGAACAAATTTGGCAATACCAGATATTCACTTTATTATAAAGCCACTGTACTCAGACTTTTTTTTAATATATATTTTCTTGATTTTTATAGAGAGGAAGGGAGAAGGATGGAGAGTTAGAAACATCAATGAGAGAGAAACATCAATCAGCTGCCTCCTGCACACCCCCTACTGGGGATCAAGCCCGCAACTAAGGTATATGCCCTTGACCAGAATCGAACCTGGGACCTTTCAGTCCACAGGCCAACGGTCTATCCATTGAGCCAAGCCAGTTAAGGCCAGACTGTCTTTTAAAAACCTTATTGCACACAACCTACTACCATTTTTAAATGAATTTCATAAAACACCAATCATGTTCAGTTCCCACTAAAAAAAAAACTGCTCTTACCCTGGCCAGGTTACTCAGTTAGTTGGATTATATGCACCCTCCACGTCCACTGAAGCATTATATTCAGTAGCCAAGACATGGAAACAACCTAAGTGCCATCAACAGATGGGTGGATACAGAAAATGTGGTATACAAACATGGTGGAATATTACTCAGGCATAAAGAAGGAAGTCTTGCCTTTTGCAACAACATGGATGAACCTGGAGGGCACTACACTAAGTAAAATATCAAACTTTAAAAAACATATACTGTATACTATAAAATACTGTGTCGGTCATATGTGGAATCTTTTTAAAAGCCCATTTCAGCCCTAGCTAGTTTGGCTCAGTGGATAGAGTGTTGGTCTGCAGACTGAAGGTCTCGGGTTTGATTCTGGTCAAAGGCATGTACCTCGGTTGCGGACTGGATCCCTGGTCCTGGTCAGAGCCCATGCAGGAGGCAACCAATCAATGTGTCTCTCTCACATAAGTGTTCCTTTCTGTGTATCTCCCTCCCTCCCTTCCACTCTCTCTAAAAACTGATGGAAAAATATCCTCAGGTGAGGATTAACAATAACAAACCAAAAAAAAAAACAACCAATTTCATGAAAACAGATAATAGAATGATAGTGGCCAAGGGCTGGGGGTATGAGGATATGGGGAGATATAGGTCAAAAGGTATAAACTTCTAGTTACAAATTCTGAGGATCTAATGTACAGCATGGTGACTATATTTAAAACGTTATTACATACTTGAAAGTTGCTCAGAGTAGATCTTAAGTGTACTCACCACACACACAAGAAAAGAGTTAACTATATGAGGTGATGGATGTGTTAATTATCTTGGTTTTGATAATTAATCCACATGTACATATTTTACATACATGTGATGATCTGATGTACAATTATACTTTCCAATTGTACACCTGAGAGATTCTGAACCCAAGTGATTCCAATGAGCAACCAGACTTGGAATCCTGGGTTATGGGCTCAAATAATCCATAATCAACCCTACCATTTGAAACTCTCTCTCACTTGCTCCTCCTGCTCCCTTCCTGTCTCTCTAAAAATCAATACAAATATTTCTTTCTTTTTAAGAAAGTAAAGGAGGAAGACTATTGACAAAGAACCAGGTGGCAATGCACAGACAATAAATAAGAATCATTAGGGAAGAAGGAAAATTGCCTCAGAAAGAACCATCCAGCCCAGTAAAAACCTCCTGATCTTCACCAACGCTCCACGTATGTCTAAGACCTCCTTTGCTTTGAGTCCTGATTTACAGCGTCCCTGCAAAGGCCAATGGTGATGTTTCCTGTGTGTCTGGTGTGGAGATTTTATCATGAAATTCAGAAACAATCAGCCCACTCACCTTTCATCTTCCCAGAGCTACCTCACCCCTCTGCCCGATGGATAGGGCGGGGGGGGGGGGGGGGGGGGGGGGGGGGGGGGGGGGGGGCGCGGTTTCAGATGAGAGAGGGCGCAAGGTAGTCTATGACCTGTGTCCCTGGGATCCAGACTTTCATGTCTAAAATCTCCCTGGACTAAATCCAGAAAGATAACTTCGTCATTTCAACCTGATGACTGTCTGGTGACCAAGGTGAGGTACATTAACGGTAGCAACAGTTGATAACCCCTGCAAATGCTTACTGACTACCCACTGAGGGGTGGCCCGGTGAACAGTGAATTCCTGGCAGTGTTGCCCAAAACAGAAAGGTTGACTTGACCAGTGCCCTCCTCACTTGGAAATTTCATGATGTTAGAACTGGCAGGTTCTTAGAAACCACCAAGTCTACTCCATTCCATCTCAGCAGATGAGAACACTGAGACCCAGGGAGGGCTCATACTCACACAGGGCTTCACAGCTGCCTCTATCCCTGCCTCAGACTCGAAGCCTCAGGTGTTTTCCCTGCGGTCATACTGGTATCTCACTGCCTTTAAACCTGGTTGAGCGACTTTTTAAAAAATGTCTATTTCCCTCTGTTACAAATAAAACCACCAACATTTTCTGGCTCTTACTCCCTGCCAAGTACTAGTAGAAGAGCTCTCTGTAAATCTACTCACTGTAATCTCACAGCCACCCAAGGGGACAGGCTCCAATATCCCCATTTCACAAGCGGAACCCTGAAGTAGAGAGAGGTCACACAGCCAGGCAGAGGCGGGCTAGCGAGATAGTCTGGCTCCAGAGTCCCACTCTTCACCACTTTGTTATGGTTCATGAAGGACAATTTCTTTAAATCATAAAATGATGGAAGAAAAGGGGCCGTACACACAAAGGGCAAGGTCACTTGTGTTTGAAATGAATTTTAGAGCTAAACCATAAATTCCATGAATATATGTAACAGATCTCTTGATCACCTGTTTATTAAGTTGAGGGAAAGTCTATGCATATCAAAAGAAAATATACAAAGCGTATTAACATACTAAGCATTTTTTTAAAGGCAGAATGATCTACCCGAGAGACGCAGAACGAATCTGAGCACTGGTTTTAAAGGTCTCTTCTGGACATGCCCTGGAAAACGAAGGTGCCACCGACCTCGCCTGTGCTGGCCTTCGCTCTCGGACACAAGATGTCTCCTCTGCTGTTAGAAGAATATGACCTTTTCATTAACTTTCTCCAGAAATCCAGCCTCAAAATTACAACTAAGGAAAGGATTAAACTAAAATAAGAGAAGACACCTCTGAAGACAAATAAAAATATACCTGATATAAGTGTTCAAAACCAAGATCACTGAAACAAAAACCCTATATTCACTTCTATTACTTTTATACTTGCCCTGATATTTAAAATGATGTCAAATCTCATTATCTTGGCTCTCCAGGAGAAGAAATCCAGGAGCAGTAATGGTAGAAATAAACAAATTACAATTGTGCCTAAGATCAAATTTCAAGGGGAAAACTGCAGTCAATTAAGAAGATGTATTATCACATTAAAAAGTCACAGGACATTTTACCAGCCAAATTATCTTAGTATCAAGTGTGCAAAAGTCCATTCAAAATGCAACAGATCCCAAAAACTCTGAAACCAGAAAAGTATTGCCTTAGACATGAAATCCACAGTCTAGAGAATTAAAGCAAACAACAGCGTCAGGAGCACAGTGGACTGTCAAGTATTTGTTGAATAAATATACATCAAGAAAATGGTGACAGAAAGAGGAGCATGAAAGAAACTGTGAAAATGGCTAAGGCAGCATGACACTGCTTTTAGCTTTTGAGAACTTTTTAAGACCAGGAAAGTACCAAAAGGACTAAGGAATATAGATAGATACTGGACAAAATGACATACTTACTGCTAGTATATCCATCCAGGGCAAAGTGTTGGGTGGTATAGGACCTGACCTGCACTTCTTAAGAAAGATATCACCAAGACTAGCTTTGCCTAAGTAAGGGATCTGGACTCCAGCCCTACAGAGTGGAACCATAGTTACAGTACAGCTCTAACATGGCAAAATTCCCTGCATTTGGTGCATTTCAAATACAGCACTGGTGTGTGTGTGTTTTTTAATTTAGAACTACTCAATAGTAGTTGCCCAGCTGGACCCATCTCTTCATAACAAATCTTATTTAAGGTTAGGGGGGAGGAGGGGAGAAAGATATCCTATAGCTTCTCAGCTCCACTAAGCACAAATGCAATTCGACAAACCTACGTAAGCCCGATCTGTCATATCTAATCAGTAAATTAAAGCAAGATAAAATCACAGTCAGGCGGGGAGTTCAAGAATAATTTGGAATCTGTGCAGTACCATCCTAGCCATGCCCGAATCATAAAATATTTTCCAACATTTATGTAATAAATCTTTTCTGGGGAGTTAGTATTGGTTAGGATTCTGGCAGGACTTAAGGTTGGAGCTTAAGTACCAGTATAGTGGTTACCAGTTTTGCACAGAATGTTTAATGTAAAAGTAATCTTATAGTCCACCATTTCCTTTAATACCTATTTAGAACACATTTCCTTTTCTCACGTGACATATACTAAAGCAGGTCATGTATCAGCGCTCACCTGGAATTCCTGCCCAGTTTAAGTCTTAGCCACCGCAGTTTCTTATAAGCACAATGGGAAAATATTCCAAACTCTTCTGCAGCGTTCACATAACTTTTTAAAAGGTTTTGTGAAACCAAGTGCGGCCCCTGATGAAATTTCATAGAGCCTCAGTTACCAACTGCAGGCATACCTCGTTTTATTATGCTTCACTTTATTGCATCTCACACACGTTGCTTTTTTTTTTTTTTTTTTTTTTTTACAAATGAAGGCAAGACTTTTCACCAGCAAAAAAAAAAAAGAGAGAGACTGCAACTCTCTTTACTGCAATATTCTCTTTACTGTGGAGGTATGGAATCAAACCCAAAACATTTAGCAGCTACGCCGGCACTGTTGTCCTCCTTGTTTCGAACCTGCTTAACGGACAGGACAGGTGCTTCAAAGGAAAGTGTACTGGCACACCTGTTGCATAACTTGTTCTTGGTTAGCCAGGTTTTGATAAGGAAGAAAATACAGTCAGAAGCAGGACAAACACTGATTCTCTGTTCTCCATTCTCCCATTAGCCAGGACGTGCTTCTGAGTCACACACCCAGTAGCCAGCTGTGCCCTGGTCTCCCTAACCACTGCATAGGAGGTCCGATGCCACCCAAATTCTCACTGGACCACAGTGAACAAGTACACTCACACAGCAAGTCCACATCAGAACATTACATTGAAATGCTGTGTTGTGCAAGTTCCAAAGCCTTCTGAAGTATTATTTCCTTTCCTCCAAAGACTCCAGAGGGGTTAGCTAGACCATTCATCAAGATCCCGCAAACACCTATGTGCTTTAAGAACCTGTACACAAAAACCCAGAACCAGTACATAGAAACCTTCCCGGGGAAAGTTACCACTCTGGTTGGATAATCAAGTGCAAAAGAACAACCCACGGAACGTAACAAGCACAGGTCTTTTATTTTTTGCTTTTGTTGTGAAAACAGGATTTTGCTTCCCCTGACAGCTTAGGGGCCTAGGAACACTTGATGGCAATGTTTCGGAAAACCGGAGACCCCGTGAGACCCCAAAGGATCAGTTCTTTCTGAACGTCGTGCTTTTCCGTGTTTCCTGCCCCGTTGGCACTGGCCTGGTGGCTCACCTCCATCACTCTGGTCTGCGGGTATTTGTCGAAGCCCAGGCAGGGGTCGTGGAGGAAGACGTGCGCAAACACAGATGTTGCTGCCTTTGCGTGACCCACCCAGGTGCAGCCAATGGGGGCAGGCTGTGCGCTCCGAGGCAGCAGATGCCTTCTCTCCTGGAAATCTAATGGGTGTCTGGGAAACCAGAGCTGGGTTTCCAAGGCGGCCTGAGCACCAGCTCCCACGCAGCCCTGGACAGGCCAGGATGCCTCCTCGGCCACTCACAGGCCCATCATTATGTCCCCTGCGGAAGCTCCAAGCACAGGAGGGTTAGGGTACCACCACCCACACCCGGGGTGTTCAAGGGACAAACCAATCTATAAAATAAGCACCAAGAAATCCAACAGAATCCTGACCGCCTCTTCTAACTGTAGGTACTTTTGAACACTCAGCAGATGCCACCGAATGAAAGAAATGTTATGGCCTTTCTCCGTGCTTGCGCTGGGTCTGCTTTCTGGGGACCCGGCCCCGCCAGGCACCCTCCACCCGGAGCCGAGGCACCGATGGGGAGAGGAGACCCCCAGCTTTTGAGCACCTCCCTTGTCCGCCGCAGGAGTGCCATCTATTTCCCCAGCGTCCGAAGGGCACTGGCCGGGCTTCCCACCCACCCACCCATCCCGGTCCCCGGAGGCGGGGTCGAGAGGGGCCGCCACCCCCTCCTGGGTGCACAGAGGCTGTGCCGCCCCGGCGTCCGCGCGCTCCGCAGCTGCCGCCGCGCCGGGCGGTGCGGCCCTTTGCACTTGTTGCCGCTCCCGAACGGCCGGGAGGCGGCGGCCAGCCCTCGCGCCGCCGAGTCCGCAGCAACACGCCCTCTGCACCCCGGCGGACCCTCGCCGCCCCCGGGGTCCTGGAGCAAGGAGCTCCGCGCCGCGAACTCAGGTGGAGGCGGCGCAACGTCTGTGCCCGGGGCTGCAGAGAGGCGCGGGGAAGGGAGCCCGGAGATCCCTTACCTGGAGCGGCGGCCCCGCAGCCTCCGCAGCAGAGCGAGGCGCTGCCCCCGCGCCCTGCCCGCGGGCGCCCGGAGCCGGGAAGGCTCTCCGAAGCTGCCAACGCCCGGCGGCGACCCGGCGGCCGGCGCGGAGGGGCGGAGGGGCGGAGGGGCGGAGCCGCGGCCGCGCGCCCAGGCCGGGGTGGTGCCGCCCCCGCTCCCCGCGCCCCGCGCCCCGCTCCCCGCGCGCCTGCCGGCTGCCACAGGATCCCGGCCTGCCCGCCGGCCGCCCGGCATCACATGGCCCGGCCCGCCCGCCGCCGCGCCCGACACCGGCTCCAGGAGGAAACCTGAAACCGCGCCTGAGCTGCCTCCCCGGCCCCTCCCGCCGCGGGGCGGTGGCCCGCTGGCCTCGGCTTCCCACCCGGGCACGGAGCGCCCCGGTGGGCGGAGGCTGGCGCGGCCCGGCCCGGCCGGAGGAGGGCGAGGTTGCGCCCTGGTGGCGGCGCCCGCACGCCCCGGGCTCCCGGGGGCCTCGCTGGGCGCTGCCTCGGGAGGGGAGCCGGCCTGCCCGCTCCTGAAAGGACCTGTGCCAGGCCCCAGCGAGGCTGAGGCTGCCCTCTGCCCAAAGCCTCCGCACCTGTGACCCAGCGCGGCCCAGGGATGACTTTAAAATCTCGAGGCTCATGTTCCTCTGGGCCGGAGCTTGGCAAGCTGAGACACCCAGGTGGCTCCATGAGAAGTCTTTCTCATTCAAACATTCCCATGAAAACTGCAACCAACTTCAACCGTGTGAGTGGGACTCCCTTACCGTCCAACGTGCGTTTTCGGTTAAAACCATCACGGCCTTCCTAAAACAGACTTCAGACCATGATAGCGGCATGAAAGGCGAAAATCCCAATGTGACTTTTCTTGTCATTAGCATGAATCTCTGGTTTGTTTTTCCTGCAAAGCCCTGCTGCCCACTGGACCAGGACAAGGGAATGGCCTGAGGAAGCTGGCCACCGAGGCACCGAGCCAGGACGGAGCACATGCCCCAGTTGTCACCAACACCCCCCCTGGCCACCTCAGCCCCACTTCACATCCTCACCTGGACCAGCCCACCTTGAGGACAAGATCGAGGCCGAAGAGGCGTGATGCAGAATGCACCATGGCCAAGGTGATGCATTCTGCTGCATGAAGAGACCCCAAACATGGCGCGCCTGACGTTACGCTGCAGTCCCCGTTGATTCTGTTTCAGAATCCGTGAATCCAAGGCCTGGCCTCATGCACTGCCTTTTAAAGAAAAAAGGAGTTCCTTCCCATTGCCAGACCATCAAGGCACTCAAGATAAAAATAGAAACAATAATATCCTTGTCAAAAATATTTTCCCCAAGAAATACAATTTTTTAAATATATTTTGTTGATTTTTTACAGAGAGAAAGGGAGAAGGATAAAAAGTTAGAAACATCAGTGAGAGAGAAACATGGATAGGCTGCCTCCTGCACACCTCCTACTGGGGATGTGCCCGAAACCAAGGTACATGCCCTTGACCAAAATCGAACCTGGAACCTTTCAGTCTACAGGCCGACGCTCTATCCACTGAGCCAAACCGGTTAGGGCAAGAAATACAATTTTTTGAAAATTTTCCAATCCTAAAACATCTACTGAAGATGAACACAGCAGACGAAAAGGGTTTCCAGCCTCATAAGCAAAAGCATGGATGTGTTAGTGGCCTTTGTTGTAATTCTCCTTTTTACATCACTGGTATGGAATCACTGTGTATTTTCGTTTCTTTTCCCCACCACCATTCCCAACCTTTTTTCCACCCCTTCATTTATTCTGTCAGATATGTAGATAGAAAAATGTGGGAGGAGGAACATCTATTCTAAGAAGTTGCCCCAAAACTCCATACCCACAAAAAAGAAACGGACAAATCTAGTCATTGTGAAACCCTCACCAGCTGAAGACATATAATCATGTTATCTGCAGTTTTCTTGCCTTCTCTCAAGCACTGAGCTTAATCAATATTTAAATAAGTACTTGGCTTTCAACTTCTCTGGGTTCAAATATTAAGCAAAGTGTACTCTAGCCACCTTAAAAGAAGTGGAGAACGTATGAGTCAGGAAGCTATCAGTTGTGTAAATAACCCTTTGCATCTGGTTGATTTTGCTGCATATAAGTCACTCAGGACACTGAGATAGTGCTACGCTTGGTGGGACAGTGTTTGTTTAATTCAAAGACTCCATATTCTCTCAGTCCCCAGACATGGGAACATTCAGCCAACAAGAACCCAGGTTGTCAATTCAGTTGAGAAGCTAACTTCTTAGGGCGTCTCATGCCAGTGTCCCAACTGAGCTCTGTCTTATTCAGTCTCCACTCAACATTCCAGACTTGAGACAGGCCTCCTGCGTAAATCCTTTCTTGGCTGGTCTGGTTCCTGCCAGCCTCTGAACACTGGCAGAGTTTAGTGACCTTATCACACATTTTAGCACCTGATTATATTCACTGTCATATGTTGGGCATTACAGGTTCCTATCCTCTCTTCAACTTCTCATTTCAAGGACAAAGACTCTTTCTTATCCCAGTGATCTCCACAGTCCTAACACAGAGCACCTCTGGAGCACTTCATATTTATATAGCGACCCTACCTCTGGAGTATTGAACATCTGTGTTTGTTTGTTTTTTGTTTTATTTTGCCAGTTACATATTTATGAAAAGATAATCCCCTGACACATTTGGGGGGTTATGGGGTTGTTGTTTTTCAGTGTACGTATTCATTTCTTTTAAAAACATAGCCAATAAGTACTTACTATAAAAAAGAATCAGAAAATACAAATAAATAAAACAAAATAGAAGGCAGAATCCACTCAGATAGCTTTGCTGAAGGCAGGCACTGTGATTAAACCAGATCTGG
>PVJC01015666.1:0-34739 GCA_004026665.1 Murina feae | reverse complement strand
GGGCAGCTCAGGTGTTACCACATGTACACCCTGAATCTGAAAGTCTTCGGACGAGATAATGGTGCATTCATTACATGCGACAGGCAAGCCGTTTTGCAGGCCCATTTTGAAGAACATGTAGTAGCATGGAAGAATGCTCAAAATATGTATATGAGAAGATATAGGGAACCACCCATTGAGAGTGGCCTCCATTTTTCAAAGGATGCACAGGGGAAAAGCCTTGGAACACAGCTGATTGCCCTGCAAAGCAGATGCCAACATGGGATTAGACATACAAGAGGTTTATTGGGGAAATGCCCGTGAAGGACAATGGGGGTGGGTGGGCATGAGAGAAGCCTTGGAGCTGGAGTTAGATCCGACTCCTGCAGGGGACAGCAGGAAGGCAGGACCCAGGAGGAAGATCCTCAAAGCTGCAGTACAATTCGGAGAAAATCTCAGCCAGGCCAAAGGCTCTGAGCAAAAGCTGCTCTTCAGAAGAGCCCCATATTGGCAGGAAGTGAGCCCGCACTCCCACTGCCTTGCTCAGTCGCTGCCTGTGACAGCTGGAGCAGCCCCCGGGGGAGTGGCCTCTGGAGCCCAAAGCTGTCAGTCTCTGGGGGACTCTGTACCCACAGCAGGTCCTCTTGAAGGAGATCGAGTGGCACATCTGCCTGGCCACCACAACCTGTTCATAGAATCAGGGGTGACTCTTGAGCTCTGACTCTGCACACAAGAAATATTGTATAGCAATCAATGGTTACGAAAACTGCCCAAGTAACCCATTAGCTGCTCTTTTGGAATCTGTATTGCTGAGAAATGTCACGCACGCACACAAGGTACATAAATTACAAAAATAGAGACACCCCCCTACATGGAGCCGAATGTAAGCAGAATTGGGGTGGCTGATCCACTACCGCCGGCCCCTCTCCCTGGTGCCCCAGGCTCAGATGGCAGAAACACAGAGCAGAAGCAGGCGTGAGAGGCCCGCGTAGACATGACTTGCTAGGCTGTTTTTTACATTTGAGCCCAGTTAGCCAGTGGGAGCGCTCCTTGCAGGCACCTTCTCTCTCAGGGCCCACAATGATAAAGACGAGATGCACAGTGCTGCTCTGCACGCGGCCTGCGAGGGAATACGTGGCAACGCATATAATACCACCGCCCCATACATGGAGCAGAATATCAGCAGCACTGGGGTGGCTGACCCACTACTGCCGACCCCTCGGATTCAGCCTTACAATACCAGGAAGAGGAATAGGCCTCAGTTCTGCTGGACAATGTGGGATCCTTGGGAAGGGTGAGGCGCATCTCTGGTTTCTGTGTATCAGATCAGAGATCCTCAAACTAGTTTTCTGTCACCGCCATGCATGAGCAACTAGAAGGGGTGGGTGAAAGGCTATGGTGTCCCAAGGAAGCAGTAATAAAGGCAATGACCACAGTTACATGGCCCCTACCATGTGCCAGGTACTTCCCTAAGTACTTCATCGAAATTAACTTACAATCCTGTTTGGTAAGTATTATTATTCCCCATTTACAGATGGAAAAACTGAGGCACAGAGAAGTTGAGAAACTTGCTTAAGGTCATACAGCTAGAGTCTGTGCTCTTGACTCCCTTCCTAGCATGACTGCTGGTTGAGAAGTGGCCATCCTCAAACCAGACCTGGAGATTGGGCCAGGCCTCGGGGGAGGACGGTATCTGGAAGAGCAGGCGGGTGTACGATCCAGCAGAGGACATAGCTTTGCCGAGGGAAGAGGAAAGAGAACCAAGCAGGACCCAGAGCCAGTCCTGGTGAGTGCCAGGGGGTCTGAGGTCCCCATTCACTATGGGACATCCTTAGGGCAGGGAGAGCTGCCTTTCCAGTCTCCGTGTGCCCTGGCCCGAGGGTGGGCCCGCAGGGCAATGTCCGTACTGGCGAATGACATGGTTGGAGGCCTGATATAGCCAGGTTTGCCTAAGTCTGCTCCCAACACAGAGGCAGTGTTATTGGTGGAGGTGGGGTTCTTGGGGTTCTGCTGGAAGAAGCATTTCTGGGGGGCCCCGTGGGAGGATGAGATATGGTAGAAAGCTTTATTGTCATGGAGTTATATTACCGGGTTTCTAAAGTCCCATTTCCCTTAATCCAGCCACGGAAGATGTGCACGTGGGGTTTCAGTCAAGCTCGAGGCAGCCCGTGTCCAGAGTTTCCATCTTGGAGCCGGGACAGTCCAGCCTCCGGCCCTTCAGCCTGGACTCGGGCTATTCCACTCCATTAGTCCTTTGTGTGTGGGGTCCACATGACCAGCGCCATGTGAGCGAATGCAGGAGAGCATGCCCCAAGCAACTAGAGTCCTGGGAGCAAATTCCTTGGTTCACGGATTAAATCTCTCAAATCCAGCGCTTGCAATGGCCACACCCATTGTGACCGACCGTCTCTGTCCCCAGGTGTGATTGACAGACAAGTATCTTCCCTGTGTCACCCCAGTTTCACTGAGTATGTGTCCATCTTCCCTCTGCCCACCGCTCTCCCCCAGTGTTTTGCCGGTGTCTGGCCTTGCCCTTGCTCCCCTCCTGTTATCAATACTAATTACATCGGGATCGGCAGGACTGACATGTGCCGTTAGCGGAGGGCCAGAGAGGGCCGTGGGACCTTTGCTATTCCATGACCCCATGTACTACTAAATGAGGCCCAACCTGGAGGCAGAGAGGCATCTTTCAGTTAGGACAGTGACAGCACTACTCAAAATGTCACCTCTCAAGAGGCCCTCTGGTTTTAGAACTTGTAAAGCACAATGCCCCCTCTTTCCTTTCACCCCTCCAGCCCCAGCCCCAGCCCCAGCCCCAGATACAGAAGGTGGAGGCGGTCCATTTCCCAAGGGGGCATCATTGACTGTGAGAGTGAAAAGCTCCTTTAAAAAAAAATCCTTTTAAAGGTTTATTTTCAAGAACAGCTTTTTAGACTTTAATTAGAAGGGACTGTTAGAAATAGACATGTAGTCAGCTGTCTGGTGGAATCGATGTATTTTTCAAATATTTAATCAATAAAGCTGCAGTTTTTATGAGTCCTGCTACTTCTGTGGTAGGCGGGAGCTCAAGTCAGGGTGTTTGCTTGGGGAGAAACTTCCAGGGAAATCGCGCTTAGCTGTGTCCCTGTGAGAGGAATGGGCAGCTTGGACCATATGGCAGTAATAGGTCGCAGGCAAAACCCCAGGCCCCGAGATTAGGGTAGCTCCAGTGTGTGAGCCTGCGGGGAGGCAAGTTCCTTGGGCCTGTTTGCAGCTGTAGGCCTTTGCCGCCGAGGGCTGTCAGGAAGGAAAGGTATCCAGGGAGGCGTTATCATGGCCCGCGGCTAAGCCCAGGACTAGGCGGAGCAGCTGAGCACGTGGGATTCTGATACCGCTTGTGTCTTCAATGAGGATCTGAACCATCAAGAACACCATCCTATTTGTGGGCACAAGTGTCTCACTGTTTGGGGTCAGTGGTCAGCAGCAACACGGTATAGAAGCGGCTCACCCCCAGAGGCCAGGGACCACGGCGGAGTAATCTCAGGGATTCTCAGGCAAGTTAAAAGGCACAAGGAGTCCCCAGGGGGAGATCCTGGGCCAGTCTACCTATCTGGAAAGCGTAAGGTCAGGAGTAGGTCGACCCGAAAATGCTACAAAGGTAGGTGCTGTGAGCCTGAACTCACCAAGCAGGCCATGTGCTTGCCCTGCGCAGGAGCTGAGCAGCGGCCCCCCCAGCCCCTGCCACTATCCTGGGAAGGCCTTGCACAGACCCTGAGGATGACACACAAGACGTCTTAGGGGGATGTGATGCTTGGCTTCGAATGTCAGAACCAGGGGCCAGGAGAGAATCCTGGAGGAAGATGCCAGCTTCCCAGCCAATGCACCTGTTCCATGGCCAAGTGAGGTGGGGAGACCCCAGGTGGGGCGATGGCATTTGGCTGAGCTGCACGGCCCCAATACCATGTCCCTCACTCCAGTCCCATTCCTGGCTGGGATTCCAGGTGAAGCTCCCCACCTACATGGAACTAGTCTGAGGGAATCACAAAGGAGCCCCGGACCCACTCCTTCCCCAGATGGTCCTCCATGCCCTTTGCAGGTGACAACCCTTCAGCCTGGACTGGGGCCCTCCACCTGCTCTCTGGGCTCCCAAGCCCCCAGGGTGGGACTGCTTCCGCCAAAGGGAACCCAGGATGAGGCGGAGTTCAAGTTCTCTGCAGTGAAGCTTGGGAATATATGTTTGGGTTGCTGAAGGTGAGCCCTTCTGGGAAGAGACTGGGAACAGCCTGCAATGGCCAATTAATGCCGATTTCTTAAAAATGACAGCTAACATGACTTAATGACACTACTGGGAAGTGGAGGCACAATAAAGAATTCTTTTCCTGACACACAGGAGAGTTCTTTTTTTCATATTAAAATGTATAAATTCACTTTTTATTTTTGGGGGGCTGCAGAAAGCTTTATTATTTCCATCTGGGCCCAGGCATGGGAGAGGGTTGCAGGGTGGTTAGGAGGAGCCTAATGGGCACAGGTAGAGGCTCAGGCAAAAGCCAGACTCCCGGGGGATAGATGGCCCCTTAAAAGGCCTCTGGGCTCCAAAGGCTCCTAGACCTGCCTGAGGGTGAGCCTTTTGAAGAGATACTTGCCCAGCCCAGCCTGGAGGCAGCTGCCTGCGGAGGTGAGCCATCTTCTTGAAGAGTTTCACCTGCTCACCCCGGAAGTTGTTCTCCAGGAAATCATAGAGCTGAGGTCTGCGCGGGTAGAGCCCGGGCCTGCAGCTCCAAAGGGCCTGATTCAGGTTCTTCTCCAAGGCCATGGCAGCTTCCATGGCATCTACCCACCCATGTGGGGAGGGCTCCTGCAGGTCCTGGAGGAGAATGAGGCCACCGCACAGGTTTTGCACCTTTAAGAGACGCTCAGTGCCCTTGTGCTTCTGCGCCAACCGGGGAAGAAGTGCCCACGCCCTCCAGAGCCACATGTCGTGGTCAAAGTAGAAGCCCAGAGAGAGGTAGGTGGGGAGGCCTGCAGGTGCAGGGGGGGCAGCGGTTGACCCCAGCCTGCACCTCGGTGGAAAAACTGGTGAATCTGGGAGCTCATGGTTTTTTGGCAGTGGGAGTTAAGGTAGAAAAACAGTGTTGACTGGCCTCAGAGGCTGAGGAGGCTGAGGTGGTTCTGAAGGTGGTGACTGGAAAAGAGGTTGGAGGGCAGTCAGAGGCTGAAGGGATGTCCTTGGTCTGCTCCATCCAAACACTGTTGAAGCAAGAGACAGACTTGGGACTGCCGAGGGCCCTGCCTATCAATTCATTTTATAGTCTTTTACAAGCAGTGCTGAAAAGCCCATATTACAAAATAAAATTTGCAGGTAGCCTGAGGCAAGATGAGAGTTCTTGGAGTTACTTCCTGAAACAACCAACCTGGAATCTGTTCAGTTAGTAAAGTTACATCCTAATCAAGTTATACTGATAAGAAGTGCTGTGCTGGCTGTTAGGCCGAAAAGGGCGCCTGCCTTCTACAAATTGGTCTTCTAAAACAGACTTCTCTGAAAAGGAAAAAAATTCAAATGTTTTTAAATTCAGAAGTGTACTAGAAAGCCGCTTTGGGACTTAGGCTTCCCAAAGATGGTGCAAGCCCTCACAGCTGCGGCCGGGTGTGGGGGGAGGCCCAGTACCTCCTGCCCTGTCCTCTCCCTCTGTCTCAGACATGGACTTGCAGAGCTGGCGATTGGTAGGCTATGCTGAGCCAGGGGAGTGGGCATCGCTTCTTGCCTCTGGACTGAGCCTGCTGCGTGGCCCAGGTAACATCCTCTTTATCAATATGTTTGAGGGCACAAATGTACATGTTATTTATGGAGTCACACAGTATAGCAGTATAGTTTAAGTATAAAATGATGCATGGGAATTATCAAGAATTTCCTGGTTACTCTTGGGGAGTTAATAGGACGGGGAGGGGCACAAGTTCTCAGGGCCGACAGCTATTGCTTGACAGGAGTAGAGGGTAGTGGATAGCAGGAGACTCACAGTAGGAGTGGGGGGTGGGGGGGAAATCCGGGCTAAAAGGTGGGTTGACTATGAGTTTATTTTCAGCTGGGCTTTTATCTGTGTAGCCTGGCTTCTGGGTTGGTCCTAAAGTAGGAGAGGGGCATGAGAACTATATAAATGGACTAAAGTCAAAGTCAGGGGCCTGGTCTGTGCTGCCTGGCCTGGAACTCGGCTGACCTGAGATCCAAGCAGCCCATGAGCTGCTGCCTTTGGAAAAAAGAAAATGCCTGTGAAGATCAATTAATAGCTCCTCCCCCATATCTTCTTGTTAACCCATAACATAAAAGGAAAACAGGCCAGGAAATATATCACGTGAAGAATAAAGTTAACCCCAATATTTTTCCACAATTTCCCCCCACCAGCACTTTTCCACAATCTACAGGTGTAAGAGCTCGACCTCTTACTAAGATGGTTGGGGCCCCTCTTTCCTGTCTCAGGAGGAGAGTCCGCTGTTCTGTCTGGGGAGTGGCTTTTCTTGCTTATCCTCTTTGCTCAACAAAACCTACTCTTCCACGTTAATATCCCGTCTGGCTCATGTCTTGAACTCTTTCCTACATGGAGACAAAAACCTCCTTGGCTCAGGGCTCAAGGCTCCCTTGGTACTTACCCCTCTGACATCAGTCCTACACAGAAATACATAGCCTGCTTATGCGGGGTGATCGAGGGAGATGGTCAGCTCAGTAGCAGTTTTCTGAGTTCTCCAAATATGAGGGTCGCATGTATGTACAGTACAAAGCCCATGAGTCCTAGACCACAGTTCAGAATTCTCCAGGGAGACTTTCCTCCCCAGCATCTAGGCTGAGATAGACAGACCCTTTTCTTTCTGTGCAAACTTATCTCATTTCCCCTTTAGCCGAGAGCATTGCTTTTAGAGCAATTTTATGTCTCTTAGTTCCTACACCCCCTAGCAAGGTCAAAGGCTCCTGTCTCCCTCCCTGTATGGGCTTGAAGATCAAGCTTCCTAACACAAGGCCCATCCTTCCGCGCGTCCAACCAACCGTAGGCAGCTAGAGCAGCTGCCGATGCTGAATGCTCTGGGGCCCCTCCCCTTGGCGTCCGGCCCCTGCCGGTTGGCCTGACTCTCAGGTATGCATTAAAAATATGTTTGATCAATTGTGCCCAACATTTCCTAGGTGCTTTGTCACGGAAAGCTCTTTGGGAAATCCTGTCTGTCCTCATGCCAGAATAGAAGCCACATGGGCATCAGTAGGATCTGACTTTTTAAATAAGAGGATCTGAACAGGAAGAATAAAATAGAGTTTGCCAGAGCTGGGTATCCATCTTTAGTATTTTTGGTTGTTGAAATATTTTATAATCAACAAATAAATGGGGGGTCTATTTCATACCTAAAGCCCCTTTCTGCCTCCCATTAGGAGCTGAGCTTTACATGGTGGAGCGAGTTTCTCTCGACAACAAGGAGGGCAAGGTGCTTAGGTGTGGGAATCTTCTGAGGGCTGGGGGCTGGGTCGTAGAAGTGACAGGCACCGCTCCTGCGGCCTCAGAACTTTGCCTTAGGCTGGACGCGTGTGCCCCTCATTCGGCACTTGACAGTGTTTCATTGACCAAGAAGTGACCAGCTCTCCTTGCCAGATGGGCTACCTGTCCACTAATAGGAGGTGTGACTATTTATGGAAATGACTAAAAACCCTCATGCTAACCACAGCACCAGCATCATCTTGTATGCTGGTGACCCAGTGGGAATAAGTGGCAGAATTAATTTGCTACTTCTTCCTTCTTAAAAATCTTAAATGGTAGTTGACATACAATAATGCTTTTCTTCTTCTTCTGGCTCTTCCTGGCTTCACTTTATGTGTGGAAGGTAGAGAAAACCCTTGGAGAGACTAAAGGCAGCCATGGAGACACAGAGGTGAGGACCACTTCGGGGCGGGGGGGGAACGCCGTGTTTCCAAGGCAGGCTGTGAAGATGTGCAGTGGACAGCTTCTTCTTGAAAGTGTGCAGACACACTGCCTGGCCAGCGTAGGTAAGAGGAAAATCAAGCCCTATGGATTTCAGATGGCCCTTGATTGTTGCTGCTTGGTTCCAAATACCTAAACTTAATGTGTTACCTTTAAAAACATTTATGTATTGTACACATTCACATAAAAAGTCAAGAAGGGATATTATGAAGCGAGGACAATGGAACACCCTTCAGTGATAGAACTTAAACACAATGTACATGAGGCCACCCATTTAAGGTGCAAAAACAGCTCTAGTCAGTTCGTTGCTAAGACCAGGACTTCCACTTAGAATTTGGCCCGTTAGATGCACTTGAACACCTTGGATGTGTGGCCCACACATCCCTGGACCCCTGTGCTCTTCCTGACTGCCCACCCCTTTGGCCCTCCTTGCTTCCCCTTCCCTTTCCAATGGTGGCCTCGTGGGGGAGCTGCACAAGTCACCCCATGGGTCACCCCAGTTTTAATGCAGCTGCTACTGGGAAGGCTGCCTCCTCTGCGTAGCTGGTTTTATGGGTTGAAGAGAATTAGCCCAATATCAGGTACTTTCTAGAGGATGGGGTTTGGCTGTTATCTCCTAGGGCCAGGTCAGCCCTTCCCTTCCATCGTTTAGGATTCAGACCCCGTCCCACCTCCTCCAGGAGTCAGGGGCTTCGTTCCAGGGTTTCTCATTCTGTAACCTGGCATCACTGTCTACATCACTCCTTTGACTCAAAGACCCTTGACCGCAGTACAGTCGTGGTCTCTGGGAGCACTGTTCTCTTCAGACAAGTCTGCTGTTCGAGGAGGAACACGAATGGAGTGGGATAACCACATGGCAGCAAGTCAAAACAATTCTGGAAAACAACAGGATGCCAGATGTCACAGACCACTTCTCAGTCTGGGTGGCTTTCTGTATACCCAACCGACCCTGCACCTAACTCAACCAGTTTCACCTCCATCTCTTCTCTCCTGATACACTCAGTTGAATTCTTCAAAGGGAGGGGGAACTTCATATTTTACGTGCCTTTGACATCTAACACAGACCTGCGCGTGCCACAGGTCACTAGTAAGTGCGTGTTGAATGAATGAATAAGTGAATACTCTGATTAGCAAAGGGCAAATCTCCATCCCAGAAATGCCAGGTATCAGGTGAGCACCTCAGAATCCATGGTTCTCCCACCATCTCAAGCCCAAAAGTCTAAAATCCCCATATTTTCTCCTTCAAATCTGCTCTCCTTCTTGACCTTCCCATTTTCCTTCACGATACAGCTCTCTTAATACTCTGCAGACCCCGCGATCATCTTGGAAACCTTCCCTTCTTGGTCCCTAACTCACCAAAGCCTGCCGAATTGGTTATTTCCTTTTCTTCCCACTCAGCTACCACCTAGGTGCAGGCCTGTATCACCCAAGCTGGGACTCCTATGAAAAGCCCCCTGCTTCATTGCTTTCTTTGTACAATACAACCGGGCTAACCTTTGTAAGACATTTCTCTATTCAAGTCACTCAATGACATTTAAAAAATAAAAACGTCCATGGGTCCCATGAGCAGTGAAATGCCATTCAGATTCCTTCGCCTGCACTCCAGCACTGCCGAGTGGGCTCCTAGCCTTCCTCTCCCTGCCTGCGCTTTGCCAAGTTCCTGTCCAGGTGGCCTGGGTGCTCACTGGCTGCCCTCCAGGTCTCCGATGTTCTTAACTCGGTTCCTCTGGCCGCACAGCCCTTTTCGTGTGCTCTTTCCAAATTCTGCCCGTTTTTCAAGGCTCACCAAGCTCAAGTGCCATCTGTTTGACACCTCCCTCGGGTACGTGCAAGGACCACAGGCTTTTTACCCTTGAAGTTCTTGAAACTTAGCCTTCGGTTTCCCATATTCCCCAGCTCTGGGCCTGAATTTACCTTTGTAATCTTGCATTGCTTTTCTCAATGTTCTCCCAAGTTTATAGCTTTCCGGTCACATAAAACCTGCACCCATCTCTGCTTCTGACCATTGGTAACTCCTGTGCTGCTTAACTGATCAGTGAGTAGGGCTGAGTTTGCCTGCAAGTGTCTTGTTACAATAGGACTGGAAACATGCTCAGAGCTCACACTGTCTCCTACTTCCTGTACTTCTGTTAGAATCAAACCCCCAAGAATATGCCGACATGTATATTGTGCACGACAAAAGAGCGCCTGCAAGGAGCCACGGCAGGAAGATGTGCCCTAGCAACAGTCGGCCTGTTGTGGGGAGGATTAAGTGCACCAGCTGTGAAAGGAGGTGGGCACAGTACAGTAGGAGAAGCACAAAGTGCTCCGGGCCGGCATCTCACTCCCAGTGTCCCCACATCCCAGCAGGGCATCCTGGGTAGGCTGGGAGGGCGAGAACAGCAGCTAGGCCTGTGTGTGTATGGGGGGGAGGAGGGGAGAGACTGAGCCTCCTGTTGCCTCGCCTGCTGCCCTCCACTCCTGTAGCCCTCCACCCCTACTGCCCCCCACCCCTGCTTCCTTGCACCCCTGCTTCCCTGCACCTCTGTGGCCCTCCCTCTTACTCCCCTCCACCCTTATTCCCCTCCACCCCTGCTGCCCTCCACCCTTGCAGCCCTCCACCCCTGCAGCCCTCCACCCCTGCAGCCCTCCACAGTAGCTCATGAGGCATTCATTCCCTGTGCTCCCAGCCAGCTCCTTCCCAGCCGCTGTGGCCGGTAGTGGGGCGCAAGTGCTTCCCAGGCTAACTTCCCAACATGCAACGCTTTCAGGAGAGCACTGGCCACTTTTGCTTTTGTTTCGAAATCCCTAACTGTATCTACGAGTTGATTTGAATTTGTAAAAATCAATGAAAGCAAACAACCCACAGATCTATACGGTCTTCTCTGGATGGACAGAAAGAGGTGCAGGAACTCAAGGAGAGGCTCTGTGAGCGTGGGGTCCTGAAGTTAAGCTTCATTAGCTTCAAGGCAATAGTCTCTGGTGAACTGCTTTCTTTGGAACTAAATGATTCCTCCTTTCCTTGATTCTGAACCCCTCACTATCATATCTCTGAGGTCAGAGTGCCCCTTTCTGCGGACGCTGAAAAGCAAGCAGCTGTGGCTTGCTGCCTTGCTCAGGAGTCGGGAAATCACTTTCCTTTCCTGAAAAACTGGTGCTGATGCTTCCTTCTAGTAGTCAGAGTCTAAAGTCACCCACCTGCTCCCTTCGCTGCCAGGAAGCTCAGAGCGACAGTCTGTACAGTTAGTTCTGCCAGCCTGCTTAGGCTAGTACATGGCATTTTCTTCCTCTGCTCCCCTCCACTACCTTCCCATGCCTTTAGCTTTGGTTCTGTTATATTTAATATCGTTATTTAGGTCAGTTTGAAGCTTTTGCCAAATCCCCCCTTCCCCGTGCCCCATGCTCCTTCATCTACCACTTTCATGTTAAACGTGGACCTGCCCCCAGCTGGAGGCCCCTGGGGCAGCTTTCCGCCCCTCTGGACTGAGTAGAACCTTCTCCCCATCCATGGCCTCTGATGGCTGCTCTTCCCAGGCCTGGCAACAGCTCTGAGCCTCCTTCTGACCCAGTTTCTGAAATACAGCTTTAGGAGCTCCTGCCTTTAGGGAACCCTGGCTCCCTAAACACTTGAAGGGACCACCTGTTCCCCTCTTTCCCCATTTTCAAGCCTCTTTCCTGTCTCAGGGAGGAGAGCAGTACTTTGGTCCTCCTCTCTTGACTCAACTCAATGGCAACTGTCGTTCTGGGAGCCTGGGCCAGGCTCAGTAAGCCTTGCTGCCCTGGCAACGTGGGTGGGGCTTAGCCTACCAGTTGCTGATGACAGTTATTTAAGAACTGTCAGTTGGTCCTAACCAATGAGAAAGGTTGACCAGCAACGACTTTTTAACTGAATTTCCCGGGGGAGGGAGGAGAGCAAGGGCAGTGGGGACAGGGAACAGGGTGGGGGTCGGGGGCATGGTTTGATCAGAGACACTTAAAGTGGTATTCCAATCTAGGTATCCTTTCTCTGAAAGCACATTACACTATCTGCCTCTGAAAGGCCAGTGCCACTTCCAGCCACCTCAGACCTCTCCCCAGATGGCCAAGCGTGGCCTGATCCTGATCCAGGAGAAAAAAAAGAGAAGAGGGCACGTTTCCCAAATTGTGGTCTGGGGATGTCTAGGATGCTTATTTTAAACGCCAAGTACCAGGCACCCACCTACAAGTGGGGATGGACTGGGAAGATGTGTTTTTAAACAAGCCTCCCAAGTGTCAAGTGACTGACGTTTGAGGACCACAGATACAGAGGCTGGTATATCTGCATGGAGATATGCAGGAATGAGCAGAAATTATAATCTCCTTTTCTTAAATGGTCCCCATGGTTACTAGATCACAGCAGAGGTGAGATCCTATCTGGAGCCAAAGTAGAAGGTGGAGCAACCCAGCTGGTGTCAAGGTCATCAGACTGAACTCATACACAAAGCCCTTCCCCAAACAATGAAATATGAACGCCCGCAGAAGCCGGGGCAAGCAGACATACGTCTGAGGTTTCCTCCGCCTCATTTCCACTGCACTGCGAAGCATCTCCAAATAGCAGTGCAGTTGCTGGATCAGTGGGGTTCGCCTGGGAGCAACAAGAACTTCCCATGAGAAATCAGACCATGCAAACCAAGAGAGTCTAAAGTCACCCAACGATGAGGTAAGATGACAGCACCGAGTACTGACAGTGTGGTGTCCACAGTGGCACAGAAAATAACTGTCAGTTTTTGGACACATCGAGGAACACAAATGACCAGGCTCCAAATGCATATAAGAAGCTCTTGACAGATCCGTGGGCTTATTATACTCGAGTAACCCTGTGACAAGCTAAGTCTGGAGGGTCCCACCAGTGCAGGCCCTTCGAAGGCACAGGATGTGATAGCTCCTTGAATTCCAGAATTGGCATGATCATCGTAGTGCTAAGTGCTAATAAGAGTGGCACATGAAAAATCAGACAACACATTCTTTTTTTCTTCCCCCCCCCCGCCCCCAAAAACATACAGAACCTTTATTCAAGCTAGCTTGAGCTCCCGTCCCACACACGCTCACCAAGGCAGCAGCAGGGCCAGGGAGAGAGAGAGCAAGTTTTAGGAAAACAAAGGATTTATAGGGGTGTCTGGAAGTAGTGGGTGGGGTAATGTGTGTGGCCCCTTTTTATTGGTCGAGGGAAGGGCCAGGGTTTGGTTGCACAGGGGGCAGGATGCAGTTAGACTTGGGTCATTTCCTCTGCATCCCTATTGGCCGGTTTGCAGTCTTGCATCACCCTTTCATTCCCCCCTTGGTTTTATGTACATGAGTCAAATCATTGACTCTTCTGGGTCAAATAGACTCCTTTCCCCTGAGGTCCTGAAGGGAGTATTCTGTTTATCTACCCTTCCCCCAAGCCCCCTTGTGCATTTGGGAGTAGAGTCATAACATGCTACAGGACATGCTTCAGGGCTATTCCTGTCAAGCAGATGTGCTTGCTGCATGGGACAGAGCTCCCTTCTCTGTGTCCCGCATACGAGGAAGAGGGCCTGAACAGGTTCCTTCCCTGGAGGCGCCCTTCAGAGCAGGGAGCTTCCCACACCCTTGCCAGGTCCTGGAGCCTTGACAGGTCTGAGTTTGCATCCTGTTGGGGCAGCTCTGCAGGTGATGCGCCTCCACCCCATCCTCTAAGGTGATATCTGCAACTCCGCAACCTGCCAGGCGTAGGCAGTGCCGAGGGACAGCCTCCTCTGCAGGCCTCTGGACAGGGCATCAGCCTCACGTCCCGGACTCTTTCAACCTGCTGCCGGTGCCCCACCTAGGTAAGAGCAGCAGTGCTCCAGGACAGTGAGCCTGTCCAACAGGACGTCCCACTGCGGACATACTCCCAGCTCTTTTCTGACCGCAGCCAAGTCTGTTTGAAGGTTCCTGCCATCCACGAGGGTGACCCCAGAGGTGGGCGCACTCAGCCCTATCACCAGTGACCTGCCACTCAGGTTGGGCTGCCCTCACTCGGGGGCGGTGGACCCAGGTGCTCAGTCCTGCAACCCCAAGAGCCGTGGGGGTGGCCAGGATGACGGCATGTGGTCCCCTCTGGGAAGGAGCCAGTCCCTGGGTGGCCCCCACCCCAAGAGAGTCATCAGGCTGGAAGGCAGAACTTCTCAGATGTAGGACGTGCTCCATGTTCCTGGACTGCTCTCCGGGTAGGCTGCAAAGCCTGCAAGAATTTCAGTAAAATTAGTTATGTATTCCAGCCTTTACCCACCAGAATCTGTAGAGGCCCTAATGGTTTCCAGGGCAGCCTTCCAGGCTGTTTCATCTGCAGCCCAGTTGCCCCTTGCCTCTGTGAAGTTTCCATACCCTGCAACAGCTCTCTGTCCCGATCTGAGCTGGGCCAAGTTTCTATATGTTGCCTGGGTTCCACTCTGAGCTGGGCATACGAAGTGGGAAGCAGCCATGGGAGCAGGAGACCTCCCTTAGAAGGGGCAAGTGTTCAAGCCCATGCATTGCTGGGGTGGGGGGGCGGGTGAGGATCTGTGCACCACCTCTGTTGACCCCCAAGTTCTCTCCTGATGGCCCCTATGCGATTGTGCCTGTCTTAGGTCATTCCTCCCTGAGGAATCTTACCCGTCATTGGCTAACCAGCCATCCTCTGGGGCCAAACAGGGCAATGTGAGGTTCAGTTAACCTATGCCCCTGTGGCCTTCATGCCCAGCAACCGCCTTGGGATCTCCTCGCCTGCTGGCGGGGACCCCAGCATAACTGGATGACTCATGCATTTGATATCCAGCACTCTAACTGTATACAACAGGGTCAAGTCTCTCTGGAGCCATGTCTGATGAAGAGGCAGGCATACCTCTGCCTAGCAAAGTGCAGTCTACAAGTTTAATATGCAGCCTCTGGTCCTCCCAACCCAACGGGATCTTGGCCAGTCCCTCAGTTCTGAAAACCCTGGGATCCAAATTTGACAGAATACTGCTGCTCTCAGGAATTCCCGAATCTATTGCCAGGTACTAGGGCTGGGAATGGCACATACCGCCTGCTTCCTTTGTCCCTAGCCTTCATTTCCCTTGACTGGCAGATTTTAACTGGCTGTGCCCCACACTTTAACTTGATTAGCACCGGGGCGTGGTACTTAACCAGGCCTGGAGGACAGTGAGAATTCTTTAAAGTCTCCATTCTTCCTCCTCCGGAACTGCCAAGGACAGGGCCATCGGGGAGGTCTCTCCACCCAGGCGAAGCTGTGCTGAGCCATCTGCCAGTTCTCATGGCAGATCAGTGACCAGGCTTCTCCCAAGGCCATGCACCGTAACGAAACAGTGCTCAACTCCCCAGATGGGCATGGGAGCACTTCTGGCACCCACGCCCCAGAACAGAATAAAATAAACACAGAAACAGACAAACAAAGGGTCCACAGGAACAACCTTCCAACTCCATGGAAGCAAAACTGAACCAGGAGTGACCAACTAGACTCAGACCCTGGAGAGGAAATTTTCCAACCCTCCTGTCTGAAAGACTGGAGGGGAATTTCCCATCCCTCTGATTTCTGAGTGGAAAACACATCCCTCATGAGGGGTATACACGTCCCTCCCAGGAAGATCAGAACGTCTTCTGAATCTTCTGGCCCATGGTCTTTTCCCGGCTCGTCCACCTAGACCTCTTCGAGCACTACCAGAAATGAGCTCACACAAAGGGACAGACAAGACAGACACCTACCATGGCCAATCAGGCTCTCTGGATCAGGGGTCCCTTGGGGGTCTTGGGGTCCCGGTGAGCCCCTCAATGTTACACCCAGATGTCATGCTTTCCAAAGACCACTTAGGAAGCCCTGAGACCGATGCAAAAACATACAGAGCCTTTATTCAAGCTAGCTTGAGCTCCCATCCCACACACGCTCACTGACGCAGTGGCAGGGCGGGGGAGAGAGAGAGCTTTTTCCCCCCTTTAATATTATATTTTTATTACATAAAGTAGTACAAAGATTAGTACATATATTTCTTTTTTCCCCCTGCCCTTCCTCCAGTCTCCCCTTCCCCCCAGTGTTTTGTATCCATTGGTTATGCTTAAATGCATGCATAAAAGTCCTTTGGTTGATCTATTACCTGCCCGCAACCCTCCCTGTCCTTGTTGCTGTAATTTGACAGTCTGTTTGATGCTGCTCTGCCTCTGTATCTATTTTTGTTCACTAGTTTATAATGGTTATTATTATCCATAGATGAGTGAGAACATGTGGTATTTTTCTTTCATTGACTGGCTTATTTCACTTAGCATTATGCTCTCCAGTTCCATCCATGCTGCTGCAAGTGATAAGAATTCCTTCCTTTTTATAGCAGCATAGTATTCCATTGAGATAACACATATTCTTGTGTAGCATCACACAAATCTTCCTCAACAACTTTTTCCAGATACCTAGCATAACTGTCTTACAAACATGGCATGTGTCTAGAGTGACCTCAGAAGGAGTATCACAAGAGAAAACAAATACTTCAGTCACATACACTGCTGCATATGCCTTCAGGCACATGGTTAAGTGGCAGTTGGGGCTCGTGCCTTGCTTTGTGTGAGCTCAACAAGGAGAGGTTTGGCACAATTCGATGGTTTTCTTTACCTCAGTGATTGTTGTTCTGATTACGCTGAGGGGCTTCAGCATCCCTAGTAAGGAGTCTAAGTCAGGCGCTTGCACACATTGATCATCAACCCTAGTCAGGTTTAGCTTCCTCATTAGCTGAGTGACATTAGGACTTACTGTTGTAATCCCTACAAGAAGTAACTTAGAAATGAGCACTTCCCTGAGTGATATGTCTGGATAAGCTATAACAGGAGTCAACTTGAGTTTAAATGCTAGACTGCAGGTCTCATTGACAGTAAGTAAACAGCCTTAGGAACCTACCTAAGGGTTGGAGAAGAGTTTGGTATGTAAGAGGCAACTCTGATGTACTTGGCTATGGAGAAGAGACTTGACCTCTATGTTTTTGCCCCAGGTACCAAAATGACACAAATATAAGTAGTCCTGGGAGAGGGGCAATATGGCTTAGGACAACCTCTCCAAGTGTTTGGGCAATTGACCTGAGTCAAGAAGAGTACCCAATTCTTTCCCTTCTTGAGCAAATGATAAGAATATCTCTTCTGCCAGCCTTTAAGATTCTGCAATCACTGGATCGTCGTCCTATGGCAGCATGTGTGTAGTAGTCTGAATTGGCAGTTTTGACGCTCCTCAGTGAGGAAAACTGGAAAACACATGTGTACAAGCAGTCAAATGGGACATGTTTTATTCCTCCCTGATCTCCCCCGAGGGCTTCTCTACCTCCCCCTGCTCCTGAGGGGTGATTGGGACAGTAGCCGCCATTTATAGCACCTGATGGTGCCGGCCCTGCTTGCACTCACTGGTGGTGCCAGCCCCAATCGTTCCACACCATCAGTGGGTGCGAGGGGGGCCTGTGCCATCAGTACGTGGGAACAGTGGCAGGAGTGGGGCTGCCAGCAGACAGGGGACTGGGGACGACGGAGGGAGAGGCTTGGCAGGGGCATGGAGGGTGGGCTGAGACCCGCACCTGTGCCTACTGCAGCCTCGTGGCCCACAGTTCCTTTCAAGGTGCACTGGGCCCCTAGTCTAATATAATAAAAGAGTAATATGCAAATTGACAGTCCCTTCAAGACACATAAGCCACTCCCACCAGCCAAGCCATGCCCCCAGCCATAGTGGCTATATGCAAATTAACCCAGCCAAGATGGAAGCCAGCAGCCACAAAGCTAAAACAAACAGGAGGCTTCCGTTGCAACTGCCTGCCTAAGCTGGCTGAGCCTCTGCTCACGGCAACAATGTTTCAATTAAAGAAGCCACAGAGCTGAAGCAAATAGGAGGCTTCATAATCTGCCAACGCCTCTGCTCAAGGTAACAAAGTTTCAATTATAGAAGACAAATAAACCCCAGAAACCTGATTCCAGCCAGCCTTGCTGGGACCTTGGGTCAATGGGAGCTGTAGGCAGCCTGAAAACGGCCCTCAGCCCCTCACCCAGGCTGGCCAGGTACCCCAGTAGAGACCCAAACCCTGAAGGGACTGTGGGCAGCCTGAAAACAGCCCTTAGCCCTTCACCCAGGCTGGCCACACCCCAATGGGGTGAGGGTCCCCATGGGGGGCTAGGCTAGCCTGCAAACAGTCATCAGCCCCTCACTCAGGCTGGCCAGGCACGTCAGCAGGTGGACATCCCCTGAGGGGTCCCAGACTGCAAGAGGGCACAGGACAGGCTGAGGGACCCCCTCCCAAGTACACAAATTTTTGTGCACCGGGCCCCTAGTATTTATATAAGACATCACTTGCCCAGCACTCCTCAGGCTCTGCTCTCTAAAGCTTCCAGCAGCTTCTTTTTGCATTCTTTTTTGGTCATTGTTAAAGATGTCATAAGTATGAGAGTCTTATTGTCCCCTTGGCCCAGGATGTCTCCATTGCACCCTAGTTCTTCCAGAACCAGAGGCTCCACGCAGCTGTCATAATTGTCCATAATTTTCATCTCCTACCTTCTCCCATAGTAAGAGCACCTAGCAGGGCAGTGACCCTGCCTTCCTCAGGAAGCCCATCATCTCCAGGTTGAGGACAACACATTTTGAGAGGTAATCTGCTGAGCTAGTGGGTTGAGAACATGACTCAGCTGAGTAGCAGGGGTGATCAAGGATGCATTCGAATATAAGGCATCACAAATTTTTTAAGGTTCAGTTCTGCCAGTACTTGGTAAAGTCTGATGTTGCAGGACTCTGTAAAGAAATACCTGCTGGAGACTTGAAGTCTTTCTCCTTCGGCACGAGCTCTGTGATGAGGTCATCTGCATTAAGCCTTCCCGACAAAAAGGGCCCCATTTTCTCTTCAAGATTGTCCAAGGTTCCTGCTGAGAGGTCACGGATTAATCGCTGATGCCCTCTCATTTCAGAAAGCCGAGTCATCTTTTTGTTATGCTTCACTTGCTAAGCTGCATCGTACTCGTAAGTCCAGGCTCCTGTCTTCAGTCACTGCTTTGTCTGTAAGGATCTCACTGAGGTCGATATTGTTACAAGCCTATCACCCGAGAACTCTAACTGCACGTATTTAAAGTCCATGTATCGCCAAGTCCCTCTCTCGGGCCATTCTCCAGGAGCTCTAGTAACTCTTATGCTACAGAGCGAGTAACACCCTTGAGGAGTGTGACAAACTGCATATTTCCTCAGGTGGCCACGTGTGTACTCTGCCCTAAATGCAGCGAGTACCGTATGTCTTCTCCGATTTTCCTGAACCGAGCTGTGCCTGCTACTTCTCTTCTCAGCCTGTGAACCTGCTGCTGACAGCCAGCAGCCAAGTTAATTTCAGGAAAGAAGAAGCATTTTGATACAGGGAACAATTCTAGGCACATTTGAGGATGATTCTTAGCAAGATCATGAAGAACCGTCAGTAAGGCAGAAAGAATAACAGCAAGTGACAGGGCTGCAAGCAAGAGGGCTCCCCGTCTGTTGCCAGGACTCACGACTGAGTATGAAATGTCCAAGCCTTTCACACTGGTACTTAGTCTCTGAGAAGGAAACTGCGAGGGTTACTTCTTGCAAATGTAGATGTTTTTCTTCACTCGCAAGTGGGCCCAGGCCATTGCTTAGCGGAGAGCGATGCTAGCTGGCTTCTGGTGTAAGTGGAATACCTCCTTGCTGAGGATGGTATCTCAGAACTACCAGTTCGGAGCAGAGTTCATAGTATGTTTGCTCACTTCATTTGTAAAATAGGATTACTTCTTGAGCTGAAGAAGCTCTATGGTGAAAGCAGCGGGATGGAAGAGCACGTGAAATGGGATGAATTTCTGAATTGAACATTGAAGACTAAGGAGAAATATCCTGGCACCAACGACTTGGTCGGGTCTGCTAGAAGGGAGGCCGTGGGTGACATGGCGTTCAGAAATTATGATCTTTACAGTAGACTTAAAAATTGTTTTTGTTGAGATGTAACTTACACACAATAAAATGTGCTCACTTAAAAGGTACAGTTTGAAGAGCTTTGGCAAAAGGATGTTTAAATTTTTGTATAAACATCGTCACAATGCAGTAAAGGACATTTCCCTCATGTCCCTTTGCAGTCAACCCCCACCACCCACCTCCAGCCCCACCCATCTGCTCTCTGTACAGTAAATTAGCTTTATCTTTCTCAGGGTTTTGTATCAATAGATTACACAGTGTGTCCTCTTTTGTGGCTCAGCATAATGTTTTTGAGATTAATTCATGCTGTTGCATTTGTCAATAGTTCTTTCCTTTTTTAAAAAAATATTTTTATTTTGGAGAGGAAAAGAGAGGAAGAGAGAGATAGAAACATCAGTGATGAGAGAATCATCGATCGGCTGCCTCCTGCATGCCCCACACTGGGGATGGAACCCGTAACCCAGGCATGTGCCCTTGACTGGAATCGAATCTGGGACCCTTCAGTCGGCAAGCCGATGCTCTATCCATGGAGCCAAACCAGCTAGGGTAGTTTAATTTCTGAGTGGTAGTCCATCATTTGGATATGGAAGGTTTTTTATTCACTTGCTTTGGATTGGGATCTTTCCAGATTTTACTGTTATGAATGAAGTTGTCATAAGCATTATGCAATGGATCCAAAGTTGATTTTTTTTGTATAGTGTGAGGTAAAGATTGAGATTCATTTTTTAAACCTAACTAGATAGAAGTATCTAGTTAATCCAGCACCATTCATTATAAATACTCTCCTTTTCCCCATTGAATTATCTTGGCACCTTTGTTGGAAGTCAACTGATTATATATGTATGGAGTCCATTTCTGCACTTGATATTCCATCAGTCTGCATGGTTACCCTTAAGCCAGTTCCCCACTCTGCTAATAGCTATGGCTTTGTAGTGAAACTTAAATTCAGGTAGTTAGTGTAAATCCTTCAAATTCTATTACAGGTTCTTTGCATCTCCATATCAATTGGTATCAGGGTCAGTGGGGAGAGGGAGGCTACAGAACCTGCCATCAAAAAGCCTGGAGATGATGCAGCCCTCAGCCCACCTCTGGGCACTGGACTATGCCCACACACTTCAGGGAGCTAGTTGGAGTCTGCAGGGCACCCTGGGTTCCAGTGACCACATCCTCTGCACAGCCCATGCATGGCCTGCCCCTCTGTCAGTGGTATCACAGCAATTTTGAACCCTTTTCATCCCATGACACATAAACTAATTACTAAAATTCTGCAGCACACCAAAAAAAAAATATTTTTGCTGATATGACAAAAACATGCATAATTTTGATTCATTCATACAAGAACTGTAGGACAATATCAAATATTACACTTAGAATTTCTGAAAGGCCAGGAGAGAAAAAACGGGGCAGATGAGATAGTTGAAAAGACTATGCTTGAGAATTTTCAAAAAGTAATGAAAAATATAAATTCACAGAATTTGAAACTTAGGAAAACCCAAGTAATATCAATTCAAAGAAACCCATACCAACACACAGAGTCATTTTGCTGAAAATTAAAATTAAAGAGAATATCCTCAGCACTGTCAGAAAAAATGCACACATGTTTAACAGTACAAAAAATATAAATGATGGCTGGTTTCTTGTCAGAAGTAGTAGAATCCAGAAGAAAAAGGAATGGTTTCTTTAATATGCTGAAATAACAAAATTATTCTGAATACATACTTCAAAAATGAAAAGCACTAAAGACATTTGCACCCAGAAAAAAGTTAAGAGAACTTGGATCTAGCAGACTTTCACTACAATAAATCATAAAAGAAGTCCTTCAGGCTGAAGGGAAGTAATACTTGGGGAAGCCTGCATCAGTAGGAAAGAAGAACACTAGGAAGGGTAAATAAGTGAGAGGGTGTGTGTGTGATTATTATTGTTTTATTTGTTCAATAGGTATTTATATTTACTCATACATGTACTTCTTTGCTCCATATCCTATATACTAAAAGGATAATATGCAAATTGACCCTAACAGCAGAACGACTGGGAATGACTGGTCACTATGTCACACACTGACCACCAGGGGGCAGACGCTCAATGCAGGAGTTGCCCCCTGGTGGTCAGTGCACTCCCACAGGTGGAGCTCTGCTCAGCCACAAGCCAGCTGATGGCTGCCAGCACAACGGTGGTGGCAGAAGATTCTCCCACCTCCTCAGCAGCACTAAGGATGTCCGACTGCAGCTTAGGCCTCCTCCCTGCTGGCAAGTGGACATCTCCCGAGGGCTCCTGGGCTGCCAGAGGGATGTCTGACTGCCAGCTTAGGCCCAATCCCCTGGGGAGTGGGCCTAAGTCAGCGTGTGGACATCCCCCAGGGTTCCCAGACTGCAACAGGGCACATGCTGGGCTGAGGGACTCTCCTGAGTGCACAAGTTTTTGTGCACTGGGCCTCTAGTTAAAGAATAATCGTATATAGTGGTGAACTCTCTCAGATTTTGTTTGTTGAATATGTTTATTATTGATTTTTTTTTTCTATTGTCAGTTATCTTCTTTCAGCACATTGAGACGGTCATCCCACTGTCTCCTAGTCCCATTGTTTCTTTAGGGAAGTCAGCTGTCAGGCTCTATGAGACACTCTGGGACTTGTTTTAAGGTTTCTTCTTTGTCTTTGGTTTTCTACAGTTTCTCCATTACATGGTAGATGTGGATTTCTTTTTAAAACTTTCTGCCTGGGAAGTCTTTGGCTTCTTAAACATGTGCTTTGGCATCTCTCTTAGGCTGCTCAGGCTGCTATAACAAAACATCACAGTCTGGGTAGCTTATAAACAACAGAAATTTATTTTTTGCTGTCTTGGAGGTTGGAAGTCCAGGACCATGGCCAGATATGGCTGGGCAAGGGCCCTCTTCCTGGTTCTTAGCTGCACCTTCTCCTTACATGATGGAAGAGGCTAAGGGAAGCCTCTTTTATAAGGTACTAATTCTATTCATGAGGCTTAAGCACCGCCCCCCCCCCAATACTCCACCTCCTAATACCATCATTTTTGAGGGTTAGAATGAAGACATATGAAATTGTTGGGGGTGGGGATGGGGGGCACATTCAGAACAAGCAGCATCTTTTGTTCTTCTGAACAATTCTCAGTCACTATTTCTTCCCATTGGCCTCTCTTTTCATTCTCTCTCAAGTGTGTGTGTGTGTGTGTGTGTTGGGGGGGTGGACACCAGTAAAAAACATCTGTGCTAGACCTTCTCACTGTATCTGCTAAGTCTGTATATGTCAGGAGGTCAATATTTTCATGTCTCTGCACCATAGGGACTTTCTGAGCAAAACCATTAATACCTGAATTAAAGGAAGTTAAAGGGTGTTAAGACTGAAGCCATCTACTCCCAATTAAAGGGCGATAAGACTTCTCCAAACTCCTCACCTCCCCAAGCCAAACCATTGCATTCTGGAGTGGGGACTTCTCTGGTTTACTTTCTGAGAAAATTCACTTTCACTTCAATGGGAAATGAAACCTGAAAAAATAGAGAATACATTCCAAAGGACAGTGAATGACTGGAGAGCAAATGTTTCCCCTCTGTCCCGCTCTCTCTCTTCAGAGAAAGGATGACAGCTGGACACTGTGCAGGCTGTACCGCCTGCTAGATTCACCATATCAGGGCCTCTCTCCTGGAGTGCAAACACTGCACATGCAGGGCTCAAAGCATGGCTCCCATCCTGCCCTAGGCATCCTCCTCTTTTTCATCCACACCGTCCACCCCATCCACTGAGTCAGAGGCCTCTCAATGCTCTGGGTCACAGTCATCCAGGTGGGTCACAGCCATCCAGGTGGGTAACAACCATCCAGGTGAGTAACAACCATCCAGTTGGGTCATAGCCATCTAGGTGGGTAACAACCATCCAGGTGGGTCACAGCCATCCAGGTGGGTCACAGCCATCCAGGTGGGTAACAACCATCCAGGTGGGTCACACCCATCCAGGTGGGTCACAACCCTCCAGGTGGGTCACAGCCATCCAGGTGGGTCACAGCCATCCAGGTGGGTCACAACCACCCAGATGGTTGATAAACATCCAGGTGGGTCACAGCCATCCAGGTGGTTCCTAGCCATCTAGGTGGGTCACAGCCATCCAGGTTGTTACTGCCATCCAGGTAGGCCAGCTGGGGCAGGAACTGGAAGACACTCAGAGTTAAATAGACCCAGGCTTCTCAGACATCCCAGCTTTCTCAAAGCTCCTAAGGTGCTGATATATTTCAGTTTATATACACTTAAGTGGAGATGTGTGAGATTTGAAAGGTGGTTTTTTTCCAACATGTCTAGACCTCCGTAGATTCTATTGTCACTGAGCTGAAGCTTTTCAATTTAGATAATTTGAAGAGATTTGAAATGGAAATTAAGCCCACACTTACTAAACTGAATAACTCTTAAGTTCATAAATCCAGCTGTCAAGCCCTCAGTTTTTCCCTTATTTGATTTGCAATTGTCCACGACCCTAAGAGGGTCTGGTAGAGGCTCCACTGCCCAATGGGAACAGGGAACCATGGCCCCGCCCATCCCAGGAAGCCGCTCTAGTCCACCCACATATCTATATATTTAACTCCTCAGTGATTCTAATGTGTAGTCGGCTTAAGAACCACTGTTTTAGGTTAAAGAAAGCTTGGTCAGCATTTCATAGCAGAGTGAATTTTAACTGAAGTTTAGCACCTTTGACTTTGCTATCTTAGGACTTTGATTTGCTTCTGATTATGGCTATATTTCAGAATTAAGGTTGATGGCTAAAATACAGAATGCTTGGGTAAATTTGAATTTCAGATAAATAACCAATAATTTTTAGAGGAAGTTTGTCCCAAATATTGCAGGAGACATGCTTATCCTAAAAAATTATTGGTTGTTTATCTGAAATTCAAATTTAGTCGAGTATCTGGTCTTTTTCTTTGCTAACCCTGTGACTATTCATGTTAACACCATAGGATGCATCTGATTTCCCATGGCATTTCCCTGCTTTTGCAGAGGATCCGTCTTGGGGTCCTCTGTTGGATGAACAGGTTTGTGTTTATAGTAGATTTCAGCCTCTGATTGTCTCTGCCCAGGAGAGAAAACTACACTCACCAACCTGAAATATGTCCACAAACAAACCTCACAGCACTCCATAAGGCTTTGGCCTGTCCTGACCTCTGCTGTGGGCAGCGTTTACTTGGTATAGAAGAGGGTTCTTAATGGCCACAAAGAGTGTGATGGCCTCCTTAGACATAAAGAAGCTTCTAGCACTTTGCTTGTCAGTGAACTGAACTGTACACTGCAGCAGTCGCCTGAGCCCTTGCTCTCTATGCACAGGCAGGGGGAACTGACACCCTTTATCCTGCAAAAAAGATACAACAGGATATCCTGTTTTGTTTGTTTGTTTTTTAGTGTGTGTGTGTGTGTTTTAATCCTCCCCTGAGGATATTTTTTCCATTGATTTTTTTTTTTTATAGAGAGAGTGGAAGTGGGGAGAGGGGGGAGAGAAAGAGAAGCATCAGTGTGAGAGAGACACATTGATTGGTTGCCTCCTGCATGCACCCTCGGTTGCAGTGGGGGATCTAGACTGCAACCCAGGTACATGATCTTGATCAGAATCAAACCCACAACCCTTCAGTCCTCAGGCCAAAGCTCTAACCATTGAACAAACCAGCCAGAGCAATGTGTGTGTGTGTTTAGAAAATGCTATTTCTCCCTGTAGTAGTCAGATGCAGTGGGTGAGCCAATTAGTACAAATTGCCTAGTGAGGGTCTCCTGTGTGTAAACACACTTTGACCCCAAGTCCGGTTGCTCCCTGAAACTTGTAGTTACTGGACCTAATGAGGTGCATTGGCATGGCCCTGCCCGTGGCATTATGGTAGGAAAGCACCCCAAGGATCCCAAAAGGGACTTACCAGAAAGGAAAGAGGTTGTGGGTTTGGAACCAACAAGGGGCTGGAAGCCCCACTGATTCAAAGCTCCTTACCGCCTCGCCTCCCCCTGTCCCCCTCCCCCACTCCCAGTGTGATCTGAAGAACAGTATCAAAGCACATGGGTGAGAACAAGAAAAAAATTAAGCCTTGGGACCCCACTGTAGTATGTATAGAACCCTGAACCAGTAAGAGCTCCACACCAAGAGACCACCTGAACCAACCTTGTAGGATTGCCTTTCAATACTGACACCTTGTGGCAGCACCTGGCAATGACAGCAGAGAGCTGAGCTTGTTCTTTGTCCGCTTGGCGCCAGGAGGCAGGACTGAAGTTATCTTGGAGCACGCAGGAGGGAGAGCCCAGACCTTCTGTCCACAAGGGGCGGAAGGTGCAGAGGCAATGATGAGAGGCGGCTCTGCTGAATACACACCCTTGGCTTGCTCCTCTGTGAGAAGCTGACAAATTACTGCATCTCTTTTTGCCTCAGTTTCTTTATCTGCGGAATGATGATAGTGCCTATTCCCTAAGGTGGTGTGAGGGTTAAATGAGCTAATGCTTGTCAGAATAGTGTCTGGCACATAGTAAGTGCTCAGTGAACGGTGGAGGCAGATGCTGTAGTTACTACTGTTAGGGAGGATGGAGAGAGATGCGGCACTCAAGTGGGTGGAGGATATACAGGCTTAGAGGGAGTTGTCATGATTCTCACTGAGCAGGGCATGTGGCTGAGTTTCAGAGAATGTAAGCGACTCGCCCACAGCAGACAGACATGATTTGAAGTCAGGTCTTCTCATCTGACTTGCGTTGCCTGGAAGCTTGACCAGAAAACCAGGTCTCCATGATTCTTCAGCCACGATCAGACACAGATGCAAAGTTATTTTTGTGGCAAATAAATCTGAAGCTGAAGTGAACCTCACAGGAGAAAAAGAGCCCCATTACTATCACCCCTGTCCCTCCCCTTAAACCCATCTTTTCCGTCGTCAGTGCCTACGCCTTGGTTTAATCCTCATCTCTTGCTTGGACTCTAACGGATACTTTCCCCCTCCAATCTCCCCTCCATGTACCTGGAAGGGTGAGCTTCTCAGCTCCCCCTCACCTCACCTCAAGCCTTCGGTGTCTCCCACGTCTGGGAGACCTCCAGGCTGTTTAGCTGTTGCAGTCGGACTCCAGTCTCTTGCTGAGCTTCTCTTCCTGCTGCTCCCCCAAGATCCAGGTTCTCTTTCTTTCTGTTCCTGGAGCATTTGGACTCTTCCATGGAGCCACTCTCTGTGCTGTTGTGTAGTTGTCATTAGTGTTCTAGCCCTGGAGACAGAGACCATCCCTAATCCACTGCTGTCCCCCTAGTGTCCAGCATGGCACCAAGCTGGGGGTGTTGCTGACAGGGACTGGTCACCCCTGGGGCTCATTTACGGTACAGAGGTGGGCACTCCCTGAGCTCAGGGTCAAGTGCAAGTCCGCATTGTACCATATTGATGTGCCAGTTCTATATCTCTTAATAAGAAACCTAAATAAAGCATTGCAGTTTGGCTGTACACAAGAGCTCTCTAATTAGCAAGCAAAACAAAAAAAAATATTGTCAGCATTTGTTGAGGTTCTTTGTGGGGATATTGGTGAGCAGCAGCTCAGGTTGGAAAGCTTAGACATGGTCCAAGTGGCGGGTCAGAAGCCAGAGAACTGGGGTGCTGGGGTGCTCTGAAGACTTATGTGAGCACACTGGGGCTTCAGCGGCACCCAGCCCTTCCTCCGGTCCATGGTGCAGTGGAGTGGTCAGGCGCTGCTAATCAGACTCCCTGGTTCAATCCTAGCTCGGTTGCCCTCACTGTTTTACAAGTTTACTGGCATGTACATTGGGGTAGTGATGGCACCACCCTTAGTGTCTTTGTACAGAGTTAACACCTACAATGTCTGGAAGCTGGAAGCACTGTCAGTTCTTATTAGTACCATGCAGGAGGCTCAGTCCTGTTCTGGAAACAGCACCATGCAGCCAGGTGCTCAGGAAGGAAAGGCTTCCTTCCCCGCACCCTCCCGGATGCTCCACACCCATGCACACCACGCCTGCAGCTCTTATGCACACGCAGGGGCAGCTCCGGCCCGAAGAGGCAGTCCTCCTCTCCTCTTCCTGTAGAGCTGGCCGATGAGCCATATTTTCTGTCAGAGTAATTGAATCTGGACCGCCTGACTCATAGATCACCTTAATGCATCTGGCCTCAGTGCCCGGTCTCTCCTGTCGCACCCCTTGGCATTGCAAGTTGAACAACAAAAGCTCTCTGAGCTTTGAGTTACGTCTGCCGGCGTTTGCTGTTGCTCGGCCGCGCTGAAGGATGCTCTGTCTTAGGCCCTTTCATTACAGGCTCCGAGGTTCCCCTGATATATTGCTTAGATTGCATCAATGGCTTAATGATGTATAGAGTGCATTTCCTCGCACTTTTCCATTAGTGTCTCCTGAGTGGACTAGATCAGGAGCAAAATGCATCCCGTTTTCTCTCTCTACAGCCAGCCACTCCTTCGGTGGGATGGTGCGGAGGGCACTGGGCTTCAGGCAGGAGGGGACCTGGGTCTGGACCCGGATCGTCATCCACCAACTGCGAGGCCTCAAGCGATCCTTTCACATGTTGGGGCCCAGTGTCTGCTGCTGAAGGCGATATCTGGACTAAGGCTGCTTCCAACTCAGGATTATGGGATGCTCCAGCATTTCTCCCCACTGCTGACCCCGAGCTGACCGTTCATACGCTTACAAGGTGGGGGGAGAGCCCCCCTCTGCTGCCGGAGGGGGAGGCCCGAGATGCCAGGCAGAGCTATGAAGCCAGATTGCCCCGCCTGTGCTCCTCCCTCCCAAGATGGGCTCTTGCACCCTGGGATGCACAGCCTGGGGATGGGTGCTCTGTAGAAGGTCACGGGATATTTTTGAGTGATGTAGTGAGTCAGTGGTAGGATGTGCCTGCTGAGAACCCAGCACCGCTTAGACGGCTGTAGTAGAGGCGTGGTAACAGGATGAAGGAGGTGATGGCCTCCTGGCTCCATGCTGTGGAGACCTCATCCAGAACCACCTTTCATTTTGATTGCTCACTAATGCTCCATGAGGGTTGGGACAGTATTTCCCTTTTTTGGCTACTGTATCGCCAGTGAAAGCATTGTCAGACACTAGGCTTGCAAAGAGGGCGATCGTGTTCTCAAGATTACAGGGGGTGAGGGGCATTCACCAGTGCACCTTGGGAAGTAGCAGAAGTAACTGAGGGGTATTTAAATATTTTGTTGATTCTTTTTACAGAGAGGGAGGGAGAGGGATAGACAGTCAGAAACATCAATGAGAGAGAAACATTGATCAGCTGCCTCCTGCACACTTCCTACTGGGGATGTGCCTGCAACCAAGGTACATGCCCTTGACCGGAATCGAACCTGGAACCCTTCAGTCTGTAGGCCGATGCTCTAGCCACTGAGCCAAACTGGTTAGGGCAACACACCAACCCAGCGATGCCTGGGAGTCTTCGCCCAATATTTGAGTAATGCACACTGTTAAAGAGAACCACAATTCAGCCGAGTAAGTTTTAGAGATGTCATCGGCTGTATGCAGCAATTCCTATACCAAGCAGCGCCACATAGGAGTGAAATCATATGGCACTTGTCTCTCCCAGGGCGGTCTGCTGTTATCTGAGATTTTCACTCATGATTTCACTGGGCCATTGAGAACAATTGGCACCCAACTGTCTGCTGCTGGAGGTGGGGGTGTGAAGGGTGCAGGGATGGGTGTCGAGGGACCACCCAGGGATTCTTGGTCCTCAGATCCCAGGAGCCAAGTCTTTAGCTTTTCTTCAATGCAATGAGCTCCTCCATCTTCTCCGAATAAATTTAAAAACAACTTTTTTTTTTTTTTTTTTTTTTTTGCTTCATTTAGGTAGAGTCCATTTTTGTTCCTTGGAATAAAAGAGCCTAATACCACTGGATGGGAAGAATTTGGTGAGCGAATGAATCAATAAATGCCTGATTGACAGCATCATCTGGTTTGAGCTCTGAGAGAATGGACCTCGGACAGGGAGAAAGAGGTGGAGAAGGTGAATGACGCCGAACCCAGCAAGACGAGGCTGGGCCTGGACCAGGACTGGAACAGCACCAGGAGATCTGTTCCCAGCGAGACCTCCCTTGCTGACTGGCGAGTGACCTTAGGGAGTCATGTGGCCTCCTTGGGTCCCAGTCTCATTCTGTGCTCTTTGCTCCTGCCTCCCCTGTCGCTAACGAAATGCATTCCTGACTAGCAGCAGTCTTGGGGAAGGGGGGGCGGCAGGGTGTGCTGCCTGTTGGGGTTGGGAGCAATTTGACAAAGTCTCCATTTTAGTAATTTGGACCAGATGCTTCGGTGCAGACCCTGCTGACTCACCAATAGCCCTGCCTTCCTGAGGGCTGGGCCGGGGTCTGAGTGGAGCTAATGCCATCTGCCTTCCCAGAGGCACCCGTGGGGTGGGGCAGGGGCCAGGAACAGGCATTTAGGAGAGGACTCAGGGTTCTGATGGATGGGCATTGCCTAGCTGGTGTGAGGACTTCCCGGAAGTGAACCTTTTCTGAGGAGGGCGTGGTATCATGAGTGTCTGCCTGTGGCATTCAGAAGGCTGTGAAACTCACATGCATTTGGAACAGGAAATGTTGGAAAGCGCCAGTTCACCATGCTTCCTGGCTGTTGGGGGCAGTCTGGGGCAGGAGCTCCAAGCCCAGGCAGCAGACGGTGCTGGGGGCCTGGGAGGTCTGCGCCCTGGTGCCCTGCCTGCCTCCTTCCCTCCCCGGCACCTCTCTGTGGTCCTTCCTGGTCCTCCCGTCGTCGGACACCTGGGCTTCAGTGGTGGTTTCTGCATGCTCCTGCTTTGCAGGAACCCCTTTTGATGACAAGTGACTAACACCAACTCATAAAACCTTGAGGGACATCGGGGGAGTTCATTTGCTCGTGGAATCAAATCCCGAATGTAAATAGCCAACAACTGAAAGGGCATAGTGCAGCTGGACTTCAGGCACGGCCTGACCCAGGGCTTGACTCTGCTGGCAGAATCCCAGCTCCACTGTCTCTCGCCATGACCACACTCCTCCACGTGGTGGGGATCTGGCTGCCAACAGGGTCCTTTGTTCACCTTTGGCCATTCCCACTGCTGGAGAGGTGCTGGATTTTACTTTCTGTGGCCCAGAGTTGAGTGAAAGAAAAAACTCAAATGTCAAAAAAAAATAAAAAAAAATAAAAAAAAAAATCAAAGCTTAAAGTTATGACTAACCTGGCTCTGCCCAGGCCTTGCTCCAGCTCCTAGAACCTCCATTTTCTCCCCGAGGAGTGGGTGAAAGAGGGCACAGCCTGGAGGCAGGTGCTGGCCAGTGTTTGGAGCAGAGGTGCTGGGGAAGACTGCCCAGCTCCCTCCTCAGCTTCAATACTTGGAAGCAGTGTGACTGTGGGCTGGTTCCCCAACCTCTGGTTGCTCAGCTTCCTCATCTCTAAACAAGGGACACTACAGGCACCGCTCAGGGGTGTTGTGAGGATGACTCCAGTTGTGCCTGGCAAAAACAGGACAATGAACGAGTCTCAGGGGTAATCAGTACAGGCGCTGCCTCCTGGCCACCTCCCAGCCCTTCAGGGTCCCTCACAGCTGCAGCTTATGGGAAGTACATGGTGAGCTGTGGGCCATCCCACAGCCAGTGGCCACTCCACCACTTTCTTCCAGGAAGAGCTGAGAGGGGTGTTCGTACAGGTATGAACTTGAATTGGTTTTAGTTTATATTTTTTAAAAGTTGTTATTCCAGAGCCGGGGTCCCTATTATAATTATTTTATTGATTTTAGAGAGAGAGAGAGAGAGAGAGACGTCGATTTGTTGTTCCACTTACTTATGCATTCATTGGTTGATTCTTATTTGTGCCTTGAGTGGGGATCAAACCCACAACCTTGCATATTGGGGCGACTCTCTAACCAATGGGCCAGGGCAGAGCCCTGTTATCGAGAGATTGCTTTTGAGAACATACTCTATTCTGAGCAAGTGCTCCCCATCTATCATTTAATTTAATCACAACAACACAGCAGGGCACATGTTCCTAATCCTCTCTCATGGGATCAGGAAATGCTCCTCACTTGGAGGAGTGGGCGCTTGCTGAACGCCACACACCTGGCTTAGGGAGGAGCTCAGAGTCAAACCCAGCTCATCCAGCTCTAAAGTGCATGCACTCAACCTGGGTCTTCAAGGCACCTTCTTTCTGCCTGGGAGCCTCAGCCAGGCCTTCCCGCCTGCCTCTCCCTCCCCGGCTCCCTGAGTCAGGTGGCCTGTTTGCACGTCTGTCCTCTCCTGGCTGATGTTTTGGCGTGATCATCTTTGTGCTCCTTTGCCCTGGTGCGTTTCCACATCCACATGATGAGCTCTGTGTGGTGACCTTGTGCGTAAGTGTCTGACCCCTTCCATTCCTTCCAGAGGCCAGGGATCAGGGCTCTGGAAAAGCCCTGTAGAGGCAAGACCAGGAGTGCGTCAGTCCCGCTCACCACCAGGCGATGGCGCCAGGCTGCAGGTCAGGCCCGGCTCCCGCAGCGGCTGTCCTTGGTTTGGAGCTGGCAGGCAGCCTCAGGTCTCTTTAGTGCCTGCGCACCCTCTGCCCTAAGCATCAGTTGTTGGCATTATCTTTGGTGCTGGTGGAAGGAGAGAGGTCCAGGAGAGCGCAAGGCTGTAGCATAGTGTGTTGTCATTGCCACGCCCTGCCCGAAGGGGCACGGAGCCTCCGTGTCCTGCTTTCCCCGGGCAGCTGGGATGTCCCTGCCCTTCTTAGGGAGCTGGGCTGTCCTGGGCTGGGCATCAGGGATCTTCTGGGCCCGAGATGCTCTAAGCCAGGGCTGCACCCCGAACGTGGACAGTAAGAAACAACAGCTGAGGCCTTTCGCGGCCTGGGGCTGGGATCAAGATCGCACTCTCAGAGGGATGGAAATGACACTGAGCCTCCTCAGCAAGGTTCTCAGCCCCAGACACAGTGTGGAGCTTAGTGTGTTGCCTCAGAACCAAGGGAGCAGGCTGTCCTTCGGGGTGGGATGATCTCTGGGGCGTCAGGGCAATCAAGGTGGTCTGGGCCACAGCTTGGTCCAAGCCCTGGAAGAACCCTCAGATCCAATGGAAAAGCCTGTTAGCCAGCTCGCCAGCTGACACCTGGCCGTCTCCTCAGCGTTTGCCATGCTGTTATTAATTTGCGCAATGGGCCTGTGCAGTCACCTCCCCCGCTCCCGATCCCCACTCCCTTTCCTTCTCTTTGCCATATTTCCCATCTCCTGCCCTTCTCCCTGTCTCAAGATGAGTGAGGAAAAGAGCCAGCACTTAAAGAGCATCTGCTGTGCTTGGGGCGCTGTGCTCCGGGCACTGAGTGCTGAGTGTGGATGTTGCCTGGAGGAGAGCGCTGAGTGAGGAAGGGGTCTGAATCACTGGGGTTTTACGTTCGTCTGAGGCCACACTAGGGAGTGCTAGAGCCCAGCTGCAAAGCCAGGGCTGTCAGGTGGACTCCGTGGAGAGATATTTTGGGTTTTTATTGTCCAGCATGACCAGTGTTGTCCACCGGCTTCGGGGTGCCGGCGATGTCCGCCCCAGGAGCCTGGACAGTTCCTTTTGTTTCTCCTGCTCTTGCCCTCCTCCTAATGACCCTGGGGAACCCAAGTGTCCCCAGGAGAGCCATAGGCAAGTCAACTGCTGTGGCCTCCACCTTTGGCTGAAACTCAGCCCCTCCTCCGATCACAGCAACAGTCAGCCACCCAGCCCAGCGCCTGACATCAAAGCCGACACTGGGACGAGAGAGACTGAGAACATGAGTGGACACAGAAATGCTCCTCCTGTTGGCTTTCTTTTCTGGGTGGTGGAGAGGAACAAGGAGGAAGGGGCGGGGCGTAATTCCTTCAAGCATGGGACTCGGTGAGTGAGCTCATAGGCCTCTTCTCAGTGCTAATTGCCCCGGGCCTGGCCAGGCAAGAAGGAGGCCAAGGACCACAGACAGCAGGTGATCAATCCCAAGACCGTGGAGATGGGACCCGTTCATCTGGGAACCCTTCCTATCCCCACAAGACTCTCCTCTCCAAGTCTGTCAGCAAAGGAGTGACGATAAAGAGTAAATGCCTATCAATGCTTACCACAGTTCCCTGCTCCCCGGAGGTGGTGAGGGGCGAGTGGGAGTGGCATTTTGACTGCAAAGTTAAAGGAATGGCCTCCACTGGTAGAATTTCAAATGCCCGTGAATGTCTTGGGGGAAGGGTGTCCTGAGCTTGGATGCTGCTGCTTCCTAGTGTTTTCAAAATATATATTTTTAGTTTTTAAGCTTAATTTATAAATGCCTGCTTCAGGCCCGTACTCAATGGATTCTTAGACTCACTGCCAGTTTCCTTGGCGCTGTCCTCTGGGATCCCCATGCTCTGCAAATACCGTGGCTTCTCCAGGGGTCTCTCCATTTGAGGCAGGGTCCCCATTCAAATCCCCATTGCTGGGGGCTGTGTTCTGAGGGCCACCCAGCCTTAGATCACAGGCCTTATGGGGACAGAGGGTGGTGACTTGGGAGACCACAGTCACCACCCGCTTTGGTGTGAGCCCCACAGCCTTTGGTTGCGTCCCTGGCAGGACATCTGTGGTGGACACTGCTCCAAGTTGTCAGCACACCTTCTGCCTAGAGATCACACAGGCCGTGTGGTCCAGAGGGAAGAGCACTGATCTCAGAGGAAGCAAATCTGGGTTTGAGTCCCGTCGCTGCCTGTCATTTTTCTATGATGTGATCTTTTTTTTTTTTTTTTTTTTAAATTTATTTTTATTGTTCAGATTATTACAGTTGTTCCTCTTTTTTCCCCCATAGCTCCCCTCCTCCCAGTTCCCACCCCAACCTCTGACCTTGCCCCCCCCATTGTCCTCATCCATAGGTGTACAATTATTGTCCAGTCTCTTCACGCATCCCCAACACCCTTAACCCTCAAAAATTGTCAGTCCACTCCCTTTCTCTGCCTCTGATTCCATTCTATTCTCAAAGGATACCTTTCAGCATTTCATATAATACTGGTTGGGTGGTGATG